>JANZLQ010000065.1:9995366-10009934 GCA_026212715.1 Elanus axillaris | reverse complement strand
GTAGCAATAGGACAAGGGGTACTGGCTTTAAACTGAAGGAAGGTAGATTCAGACTAGATACAAGGAAGACATTTTTTTTTACCACGAGGGGGGTGAAACACTGGCCCAGGTTGCCCAGAGAGGTGGTAGATGCCTCATCCCTGGGAACATCCCAGGTCAGGTTGGACGGGGCTCTGAGCAACCTGATGCAGTGGAATATGTCCCTGCTCATTGTGGGGGGGTTGGACTAAATGACCTTTAAATGTCCCTTCCAACCCAAACTATTCTTTTATTCTATGGTACATAATCTGCAAAGACTTTGTCTTTCTTCACAACAGTTATTTTAACACTCACATTTTTCTGCCCACAGGAATTGAGTGTGTCAATTGGTTATGTATTTTTAGGTCATATAGTTAATACCATTCAAAGGAGAATGAACACAGTAAATCACTATTATTTCTGTTAGAATTTGCAAGCAGAACATTATATGCTTGTTTAAAATTGCTAATTAAAAAAAAAGAAAAAAGTTTAACTAAGCACTTATTTTAAAACCAAAATTAAAATTTGGTATATTTAATGTCATAGTTTCAGATGTAGGTCTTTAGAAGTATGTGGATTAAAATTCAAGTAAGATAGCTAATTATTGCAATAAATTTTGTAAAACTTTATTGTCTGTTACCAAAGTTAAAAGTATAAATTATTCCACTGACCTGTTAAAAAAATGCCACAAACCCTACATCCAATTATATTCCCATAAACCCATCTATTTTATCACATAGTAAAGGCACATTCTCTTTGTAAATACTTCAGCCTAGAAAGTTCCAAAGTCTTTGAATTGGTGTAAAAATCCAAAATTTACAAGAATCACATCTGTGTGCTCTCTAAGCTAAATAACTGTAGCCACATGGAAAACAGAGGAGAAGCTCCATAGGATAATGCTAAAGCAAGAGTGTATATGAGAAGCATATAGGGTTAGGTTATCTGCATCAAAGGCCTTGGTCAGGAATGATGTGACCTGTGTGCGTCTGCTTTTCATATGACTACAGGATCTCCTTTTCACAGGCTGATTGTCACCCATGGCAAGAATGCCATGCACTTAAGCAAAATGATGCACACATAGGGTAAGAGGTAATGTATTTTGATCGTATGGCTTGGGGAAGGAGAGAACTAAACAGTTGACTGGACCACAGAGGTCACTGCTGGGTCCTCATGGGTGCTCAGAAACCTTTCTTCAGAAGGCTGTCTTGCCCTCTGAGTGTCATGTCAGAGAGAGATAGATCACTGTTTTATCTGTTATATAAATAGAGTGAAATTACATGTAGAGGCAAATCTACAGCTAAATATGTACTCATGACTGAGAAGCTCTAAGCAGAAAGTGGTTGGTGATGTGTTGGGTAGAACTGGATATATCTAGCATACTACAGGTTTGGCAAGCCTCTTTTGGTCTTGTCAAACATAACGGAATTAGAGGAAAGACAAACAATATGCAATATAGAGATAATTGTAGAGTTCATAATCCGTGTGGAAATATTAGTCAATGCAAGAGTCTAACATCTGTAGTACAAAGCTGAGGTGAAGTAAATTTGGTTTATTTCATACTTTCAGTTGAAAATATATATAACTCTCAAAATTATTTGCCCATTGTTCTCTCTTTCTTTTGTCTGTTAATTTGCCCAGTGAGTTTTAACATTACTGCTCAGTTCAATCTTAACTGTAAGTAAGTTTGTTGATTAAATTTACGGGACACCTTTCACCACAGAGTATATGGTTATATATTTTTAACCGGCATATCTAGTATATATTTTTTGTTCTTAGATTTCTTTTCTCTGTATTCCCTCTGTTCTCTGCTGCTGAACAAAACAATGCCTGAGAATCACATCTGAGAGCTGTTATCTGCATAACCCCAAGTTTCTTCTCTACCTCTACCTGTTTCAGTGCAAAGAAGACTTGAGAACACTTGGCATATACATGAGCATACTTGGAAAAGCAAGGGCACTTGAAAATCAGAGGAAGTCTCTCTCAGTTTGTCCAAAGAAAGGCATAGCTCTTCATCCAGACCTAATGGCGAGAACCTTTTCTGACCTAAAGATTTCATGCAACATCCAGAAATGAGTAACCACAGCTTTTTATCTTTACTTTCTTCTTTCAAATTTTTACACATTTTTCACTCAGGCTATAGGATGTGTTTTCTGATACATTTTTACTCATTTGTAAGATGTCTGAATGATGTAGCAGGCGTTATCATTATGAACAAAATTAGATGACATTTACAGTGGCAAAGCATAGAACACTTCTAGTTGCTTTCAAAAATTTAAATGAGCTCAACATATTTCTAGTCATTGTCGTACTGTTTCATGTACAACTTAATTATGGCTCAGTTCTTGTTCTGGTCCTACCAGTTTGCCTTATTAAACCATACAAATGGGGAATATAGATAACTGTAAACACTGAAATATTCCTATGGTTAGAAATATTTTTTAACAATTATTCTATCTTGTTTCTAGACCTGGAATTGTTTAGACAAGTTCCCAAACAGTGTGTGTACAAAATGTTTTGGTTTTTTTTTTCTGCTCGGAAATTTAAAATAGAAGTTTCTTTATTAATACTGGGGCTCATCAGGGACTTTTCAAAAAGTGATTACTCAAAAAAATAGAAGGAATAAACACTCAGATTGTCTCATGAGATCAGCTGAAGATAGCTGGTAGTCAACATGTCACCTAGCAGAATGGTGAAGCCATCAGATGCAACAGAGATAGAACAAGGCTTGAAAATTGATAACCAGAACAATGACAGTCCCTTAAGGCTGTGCAACTCTGACTCTCAGTGTACCGAGAGAAAACAACATAAGAAGAAAACATGTATTATTATCCAATTTGGATCATTTGCCACAAATGAAGTCTTTTTAGTGAAGGCATTTGGCATCTTAGGATGAACTCCAAATAAAATAGTGGTTTTGTCGACAGATCCTGTAGCCTCTGTTTCTGTTCCTTACAGCTGTTTGCATTTACCAATGAATTTGTATCCAGAGAGAAAGCATGAGTCAGTCATGACTCAGAATTCATTACACATGCATTCAAGTGGAAAACAAAATAAAAGGAAAAAACAATTTATTTTTTGATTACAGTTGTCAATGACACTGCAGGTTCCCCATTTTTAAGTGACGGTCACCTCTCACTGAAAGTGCTATAGATATGCCTCAAAGATAATTTTCTCACAGTTAGTATTTTATCAACACAGAAGAAAGACTTATTGCACATGCTCATAAGTGTGACTGTGAAGATGCAGAGGACTAATTCTCATCTGAGCAGACAGAGTTAGCTCTATGGTTTGATTTAACAGTAGGTGCAGAATATACAAGGTAGAATATTAGTATGATTAGTGAGAACAGCCATAACTAGGATCTTATTATAACAAATAAGCATGTCATGGTATTCTATGAAGTGATGGATTAGTGATTAAAAATGGGGGAAAAAGAAAGAAAGTAGACCTCTGTACACTCTGTGAAAGGATCACTGTTGGAAGCATCTAGGCTATTAATGAATTATCATTTAAGATTTATTTTTGACATCGTCATTGAAACAACTCCATCTTTGAGGTAGGTAACTCATTAAGTGAAAGATTTTATTTCCTTCTACTTAACTAGATGATCCACTCCACTGGTCTTTTGTGATGAACTTACTTTTGCCACAGCAGCTGTGTTTGGTAGTTGTTATACGAACATGTTTTTAAAATCAGTAATTTTTATTATTTCATGTTCGTTTACAATAATAAATATGAACAGAAAAATCAGTCTGTGACGTGTTAAAAAGAACTTTTCAAAGAGGAGATGATTTGGATTCTAATTACAGTTTATTTTATCAGTAGTATTTTATCTACTTTGCCTCTTTCTGATTTAATTTTGTGTAGATTAATCTGAATAATTGTATGGAATTCCTTTGGTTGGTTGGTTGGTTGGTTGGTTGGTTTGGTTTTGGTATGTGTAATTATACATGTAAGTAACTAGCAGTTTGCTCTTTATTTATGAAAGTGAGAAAGGAATCATTCTTTGTAAGAACTGAAAGGTTGCTGCTTTTGGGGATAGTAAAGATTATTCCCACACAGTGTGTAAGAAGAGTAATGAATATTTTGATGGTGAGCTAATAGTAATAAAGTCTTGTTCTGTATTTCCTGTACTATATATGATATTCTGTTTGCAACTTTTAGATGAGAATTTAGTCAAGCAAGGTTATTGTGATGATAGAAATTTAGATTATATTCTCACCACCATTATGTTATTTTATATATGATTTATATAAGAGATATAGTTTAGAATTATTTAAAAAAATTGGAAAATGACAGGATATTGAAAATACATCCTTTCATGAAAATAGAGTTGTTTTAATAAAAACATCATAATGGAAACTTTCTTGAGTCCAAGACTGAATATCTTGTCATATCTGTATATAAACCCTCTGAGAAAAGAACAACGATAACGGATCATTTCTGGACTGTAGGAGCTCTAGGAATAAATCTCTCTCTCTCTCTGATTTAGTAGACTGAGTTCACTTGGGGATTTGTATACCAGGTGATATTCCCATAAAATAGATAAAAGATTCATGATTTTTCAGCTTTTCCTTCTCCTCTAGAATACTTGATAACATATAGAAAATAACATCAACAAGAGGAAGTAACTGCCTTTACAGCCTGAGCATTGCTTCCTCACCAGATGGGTGAGCAGCAATTGAGTCTCTGCTCCGAACAAGGTGATACAGATCTTGAACTTTCATCCATCCAGGAGAAATTAGCCACTTCAGTACATCATTAGAGGAATTCTTGTTTTTCTTTTCCTTTCCCATGAAAAATGACAAGTTTCTTTATCTGCAGTCTAATGGTGGATAGAAACTAATGTCAAAGCTTTGGAATTTTTTTTTTTTCTCAGACAGTCCTAAGAAATAGAGATACTGAAATGTTGTAACAGAACATGACACAATATATGAGGTAAACTGTGACTTTCCATTAACAGTCTAAAGGCATAGGCTGGAAACAGTATAGGTTGATTTACTGTACACATAAATTTACCACTGGAGTGCAACAAGATCTTAAGGGTAGAATGCATCAGAGAAAAGATAGATTTCTAGCAGAGCTGGGAGCAGATTGGAACTACTGGCATTCTCTGGGAGGTGGTTCCAGGTCTATGAAAAGTGTATAAAAGACCATAAAGTTATATGTAATTGAAGAGATGGAAGGAAAGGGGATAAAAAATAATAAAGGAAGACATCTAATACAGAAAATATACCCCAGTGAAGGCCTTAAGAAAGGGGTAAGTGTAATCAGTCAACCTAAAATCTTTTTACCGTCCTAAGCTATATTAAATAAATTTAAAAAGTGCCTTGTTTTCCCATAGAATCATTGCAGTTGAAGTAGATTTTGTCTTTAAAACAGTATAGCCAAGTCTAAAGCTTTAAATAATTTTATAACAAAATTTTAAAAACTAGTTAAGGTTGCTGGATTTGATTATTTTAGATGTTTGCCATAGGCATCAGGTGCCTCAGGATTTATTTATCTTTACTCTCTATTGGGAGAGAACAGTTTTGATGATATGTAAGGAAAGCACAAGTTTCCAATACTCCAATATTCCTTTAAAATCCTGCATCTGTTTGTTTTTAAGACTACTAGGCAAACTCAATTATTTCCTTAGTAGACAATGACACACAAGGTGTGGACCATCTGATATGAAATAAGATTCTTTATTTTTTTTTTTCTCCTTGTGTCTTTTTTTCTTCTTTCATTACTTACCTGCTAGTCTTGTCACTATTAATTCACTACTCATAACCTATAAAGGTTCATTAGTGAACTTTCTTATCCAGCCATTATTTTTGCCTTATTAGTATTCCTTCTAACATTTTGCCAGGTTTCTGTTCCTAGTCGTTTGCTTCAAGGCTTAAATCACAAAATGTCCTGCTCACTTTCCTTCCACTTTCCTTTTCAATACTGTTTTATCACAAATCTTTGGTTACTTTTACAACTCTTCATAAAACCAGACAGTGATTGATGTACCTAGTTGGGTTTTTTTTTAAGAAAAAAGTTATTTTGTATCTCTTGATTCCATCAAATTTTGTGTTGTTAAAGTTGTTTCCCCTCAATACTTAGGTTCATGAGGCCAAAGGCTTAAGATGAATTTTAAACATATGCCCAAGGCCATTACTGACAGGGGTAGTTGCTCAGATTGAAAACTTGTGGTTTTGTATGTTTATTCTTAATCCAAGTTCTTGTTTATTTTGGCAAAGAAGAAGATAGGAATGTCTAATCAAATGCCTTCTTCAAAACATGGAAATGTATGCTTAAGAATTTAAGATAGCATCCTTTAGATTTAGAGATACAGTCACAGATCCTAAAAATATTTAAGTGCATAACAGTTGGGGATGACAAGGTGCCAAATGATACTATGTTTGATGATATTTATTATGAAGAAGGAGTGTAACTTCTCAAAATCTTGCACTACTGAAGTGGTTTAGAAGTGAAGTATTCTGAAATTTCATCCAGAAAACGTGAAAATTTACAGATGACCATGTATTTGCTTGTTTTCAATTTTCCACATGCTTTATAATCAACAAGATATTTTTATTCAGCAAGACAAATTCTTGAATTTTTAATTTACTTTTATTTCTTTTTTTTTCTGACTCCAAATTGATGCATGTTTGTATCACAGGGTTTTAGAGGCAGCAGTACATTTTAAGATTCAGGCATCCTGCTGTGTACTATTCAGCCTTTCTCAGGTCCAGTATCCATATTATTTATTTCAGCTGAAGAGCTGAAATGTCTTCAAGATCATCTAATCTTTAAGCTTGCCATTTAAGGCAAGTAGCTTTGCCTCAAATTCCTTTGATTTTTTCCATTTTAGAAAAGGCCCAAGGTGTTCAAAGAAGTTCACAGTCAACATGAGAAATAAAATCTATTCCTTGAAGACAGGGAAAATATTTTTTTGGGGAATTTGATTTTACATTACATGTCAGGCTATTTTATCTTCTTTCCATTGAAGATCCTGGTTAGAAAACATTTTTTCTGCACATCTGAAAGTAAAGTTCTACCTTTAAGTTATTACCTGATCTAATGTGACAGCACTTCATTATTTTCCCTAACCATATCTTATTTTTCTTCATAATGTTGATAAGCCTGTTCTTAAACATAATTTTCTTTATTTATATGGTGAAATTAATGAGTATTTGGAATAGACCCTACCCCAATGAGCATAAATGAGCATAAGCATTAAGCATTGTGGAATCATTTATGTGGAATGGATTAATAAGTTTGGATAAAACCAGTGCTCTGTCCAAAACTTTGACATCCAAAAAAAAAAAAAAAAAAAAGAAAAAAAAAGAAAAAGGGAGAGTGAGAAGAAGCAATAAAAGCCATCTTTAGGTTCTTGGCTAGTATCAGCATTTGAAAGACAATCTCAAATATACAGATGGTATTAAATAAATAAATAAATAAATCCTGCCTGGAATTTTGTTCATGTCATATAATGTGTAGATAGCACACATTGTACTTACAACCAAACTGCACATTTTTTTCTCCCCTGGCAGTAGAATCGCAAGTGCTCAAAATTCTGTTATTATTCAGCAGTGTGGAAATTTCTATATAAAAATAAAACCAGCTTTTACATAGAAATTTTAGGCAGCTGGTTGTACGTATTGCCAGGTGAGGAGACAGCTGACCAAAAGAACCTCAGCTGATGGAAGAACTTCGCTTTCCTCATTCAGCTGCTGTTTGAAATGCAAGATGGAAGGACTGTGAAAGAACCAATGCTCAGCCTATTTAGCACTTGCACAATGAAACTGGCTATATCAAAGATGTTCCCTAGATGATTAACAGATGGTGCACAGATAGCCATTGTATTATTAGCTGAACAGGAAACAATGATGTACAAACATATTTCATAGAAAAGGGAACAGTGATAGAATGACCTGGTCATTTTCAATGGAGCGACCGATTGAATTTCCAACTCTGGATTTCCATTTTTCTCTAAGCTTCTTTCTGCCCTAATGGTTGCATATCAAACAGTAAAGCAATTGTTTTTCTTTCTAATTAACTGAGTTTTAGTTACCTGAACCTGGCTCCATTTTTATATTTCTGTGGTTTTATTTCAGAATTATTTTATATCTTTTTGAGATCCTATGTTCAGGTCTCAGAAATACACAAGCAGAAAAACTACTTCTAGGTTTTGTTTTTTTTTTTTTTAATATAGCTGTCTAAATCTACTCTAAAAGTAGATTTGGTCCTACCCTTCCTTTCTGTACAAAAAATTACATCCTTGTATAGTATAGATTTCTCATTGATACTCTTTGGGGATGACTCATGTAATTTGCAAGTGACAAAATCTGCAAATTGCTTATGCTTTCATCCCTTTTTTAGATCTATAGAGGTTTTTTTTACATACCTAGCCATGTAGCTTTTACTTATGTATAAGAAATTATTTTCATTTTTTCCACATTTTTTATTATTGTCATTCTACCTAAATAATGCACTCTTATCTTTGTTTTCCTCCCTATATTTTTCAACACGTGCCACTCCTCTCTGTATCTCATTTCTTCTTATGCTCGTTCTACTTCATATCTGACTTTTTATATATGTCCTGCCCAGTTGTCCCATATTTCTCTAAATTCCTGTCTACATTGCAAAAAGGACTTGCCTACTGTTCATCACAAATATATATTCAAAAGTGAAATAGTCCTGCTGCACCAAGCAGCAAGGTCAAGGTAACACCTCATTCCTTTGAACTGGCAGTGTATGTTTTCCTTGAAACTTATTCCTATGAACTAGCCACAAAATGAAGTGTTATTCTGTCCTCCCAGTTAAAACCTAAAAGTTTAATTAATCATTTGCTTTGAAGAGAAAAGACATGCTGGATAATTTCCACTTTGAGATAGATGGTAGCAGAAGGGTAGCTTATTTTTTTAGAGGTGCAACAGTTTGATAATTTCAGGAATGTCTCGTTTGTCTCGGCTTTACATAGAATTTTACCTAATCAGTTGTCCTTGCTTTTCTCGTGCTGCTTTAATAGAGCAAATTGCTGGACCCACAAATTTAAATAAGCAAGACACTCCTCTCTGTTACTGGATTAAAAAAAGGTAATTTTTTTTCTGGATAATAAATAAATGTCTATTAAAAATTCTTGGAGTTGGAATAAAGTCCTTCCTGAGCATGAATATGACCTTAAAGCTGTAATCGAGATGGATTAAATCCACAGTCTTGAACTTGAATATTAGCATGTTGGTCAAAATTATGGCATAGATGCTAACAGTAAAAATTAAATGCAGGCTTACAGATCGTAAAGCAACATGTCAGTACAACCGATTATCTGCATGGCTGGCAAGTACAACAGCCTCAGTAACAAAATAAGAGAAAGGAAAGGAAATGATGGTTTCAAACTGCAGTCTCTCTCTTATGGCATAATACTTTTTCTCCTCACTGTAATTTCTGAATATGTTTTAAATGTAACACGTAATTAATAAGTGTGTTAAAGGATGCTTTAATTAGAGACAAGATTTATTTTTCCAGTTGGGATTGAGCTGAATATGTGAATTTTGATTATGCTTTTATAACGCTAACTTAACCAACCACATGTTTCTAATAGAGATTGAGAAATACATGTCCCTTTTACCAAAACACTTTTTAGCAGAATAATACATTACCTGTATCTGACAGTATGTTTATTGCTTTTGGAAATGGACTGGTGATTTGAAATCTTAAACATTTAAGTAGATCTATTAACAGCATTAAAGACATTAGCTGAGCTGCTAATGAAAATGAAGCCAGAGAAACCTAATTTACGTATTCCAAAAGTGCCCTGGAAAGAGTGCTAAACGAGGCTGTTTCCCCTGGCTCAGAGTATACACTAGCAGGGTGGTTCCCTAAGTGGATGCTTTGGCCACTAATGATATGTGTGAGTTTGGGCTCATTTCTGAACATACCTCCTTAGATACAGTTTGGCACTCTCCATAAATATATTTTTGAAATAGCTCATGAGAGAGAAATACTGTACACAATGTCATGACTTTACATAGTCCTGTTTCTGCAGTCATTAAGATTTGCATTACTAATCAATTTTAATTTAAATTTATAACCCATCATGTTCATTTGGAATTCTTTGTGCAGGCAGTAACAGCTGTGCTAATGAATTTTGTGCGATACCTTATGAATAAATAATTTTCCTTTCTAGTTTCACTGAAAGAAGAATTAGCCCTGTATTACTGACATTTGTTTAAGAGGGTATCAACTGAAACTGAGTTTTCCACAGTATTTACAAAAACTGCTGTACTTTATACGCCTGATATAAATAACATATAGGGTCAACTGTTCATTATAGAGCAAAGAGATGAAATACCAAACAAATCTTCTTCCACATCAAAAATTTAATTCTTTACAAAATAATAAAAGCGTGATCCAGAACATGACTAAGAAAAAGAATTTTGTCTTGATACGCATTCTGTACTTGAATAAGAAAACCTTAAGAAAATCTTTCGTTGCTTGTTTGGATAGAAGGTGAGCCAATTTTTGCTGCCTAACATTAATACGGAAAACCTTTGAGAATGTGCCTGTAGGATTTCTACATTCAAGACAAATTGAACAGCATCTGGTTCAATCCCCTTTTTCAGTGAAGTCACTCAATTTCTACACTGCAGTGCATCCTGGTTTGGAACTTCTTTGAATATGGATAGCCTGAAAATCAGACCTAGTAGTCAGTTTTATATTTGGTTGACTCTTTTCTTAATTTTACTGTATCTGTTTTTGTGGTTTTATTTTGTTGTGTGTTTGTGACAGAGAGGAATCATTTGCAAATGGATACAGTTGCTGTTGATGTGGGATGATGATGCAGTTTTTTTCAGTGAAGTAGGAACTGTCTTCCCTTTCCTTTTTCCTGATAATATATTAACACATTATAGTATAGAAAGAAGATCAGATCCTGGAGTCATTATTTAAATCAAAGTCTTATTGGGATACGGTTATCTGAGTTACATCAATCTGAATTTGTAATAACAGTACAGCTCAAACCTTACAATGAAAGCAGAAACCAATTCATTGTCCAATATACACTGAGATAGAGTAGGAATCATAGCAAATAAGCAGAAAAAAAGTATTCTTTCTTTTACAGAAACATTTATTAAATGCTTTTATTTTATCCATTTCAAGTTCCGTACATCTAGTGGAAATTGCTTTTCAGACATTGTTGCCATGAAAGTTAGCTGGATTATTGTATTAAGTATTAGTTCTGCACAAATTTCTATTGAAAATAGTATTACATTTGACGTGTTAAATCCTGTTAAAGTGAACGATAGCATTTTTGTTTCTCATGGGCAAGAGACTGTAGGTCTTCAATACTTGAAAAAATGATAAAAAAGAACATCAGATACAAAATTCAGGATTAGGGAAAAAAACCCAACCCCCCCTTTACTATCATACAACAGTGTTCGTGGATTTCAGAAACGCATCAGGTACTGAAAATGGAATAGGACAATTCTGAAAAAAATCTAGTTAAGGAAATTTGGTGTTGAAATAATGTAAACCAAAGAGCTGTTGTTCTTTTACTTGTGTTGTTACTATTAAATACCTAAAGAATTGAATGTTAAGTGCATTCACTGTATTAACTTTTCTATTCAGAAAGTTAGAATTTCCCTAGGTTTTAGCAACATAAATACATCTAGTTATACATATATGCAGACATAGGCTGTCAATACTTATATAGCTATTTTAACTGGTGTTTGAAATGCTATAGGCAATACAAACGTTCGTTTTGAAGAAGATAAATTTACAGATGTTACTTTGCACTTATACCTGGGAGAGTGAGTGGCAGGTCTGAAGCCATTTCTTATTATGATTAATCCTTCAAAATGGCAGGGAAGGTAGTATAAATGCTTTAAGATTTGTTTGCAATGATAATGGAAGAGGTTAGTTTTCAATGTTCTTGGACTTCCACTTTTGTTCTTTTTGTCTTAATGAACCCAAGTTGTTTATCGGTGACTTACTTAATATATTTTTCATTAATTTCCTAACAGTATAATGGTTAGAAATGGGCAGGGTTTGCTCATTTACTAATAGATTTACTTTATTTAATGCTTCTTGTCTTACATGGTTGACATATCTGGGGAAATAAAACAAGTACAGTAAACAAATTCCACTTCTTGTCCATGGTGCTTTTCTGCTAACTCTGTGAGTGGAGTCAATGTTAGAAGAAAATCTGGGAAAAGGTGTACTGAGCTTAACCCCATGAATGTGAGAAACATTTGACTACTTCCAGCTATTTGCAGATGAAGATGCTATTGATTCATTACTGTAATTCCTATAATTATATTTTTTTAGATTGGTTCTTTTTTGTTACACTAAAATGGATCAATACAGTCCCACTCTATACTTTTAGGATATATTAGAGGCTAGTCATGCTGTACTTGCTAATAACTTTTCTCCTGAAAACAGTGTCAGGTATTTTGGGATACCAAAAATCAAAACTTTTTAAAATGTAGCTTGGCATGCTAACAAATTATTTAGCAGAGAGTGAGATCATTAACAACAATTTCTCTAACTTATTCTTTCTTCTTGGTTTGATTACCTCAAGACCCTGGTCTTATAGAAGTAGCAAAAGAAAGAAAAATTCACAAAACTAGAGGATAAAAATGTGGTGTTTTTCTTATATCCAGTAGCTCAGCAACAATAACATATGCTTCACAATAGGGGAAACCTTTCCTTTTAATTTCCTTTTGCTAACACGAATCTGCATCTGCCTCTCAAATGGAAATTTTACTGTACATTCCAGGACAAAAAAAAGATTACAGTCATTCTTGTTAAAATGGATCCATTCTACATTGTATAATTGTTTTTGCACTAGAGAGGGGAAAATGCTGCAATGACACTGTAGTTCACTGAATATGGCAGTCATATGGAAGAATAGCTGGGTCTCAATCCTCCTGAAATATTTGTCTAAATATAACCAAGTTAATAGATTCATTATTTCAAAAAAAAAAACCAAACTCAGTGGGTTGCATCGGTGAGAACTCTGTGCAAAATGGACATTGGATAGGTTTTTTTTTTTAAGTAGTGGGAGAATTCACACATTCCAATAAATAGTGTCCTCATACTGTACCCACCAATTCATCAAGCCTTTTCTTTGCACTACTTTTCTAACAGGTTCCAAGCAAATTTCTTTTTTTTCCTCATTGAATCTAAAACTATTATGCAGATTTGGCCCATCTTTCAAATAGCTTCTGTTATTCCCAACTAGCTTTTTTATAATTTACTGCTTCAGAACCAACTAGCATCAAACTATACCTTAACACTGTTGCCTACCTTTTTTCAGTGCTGGGTGCCCCCCTTTAAGAAAGAGAAAAACTTAAAAATTTAATGGAGTAAGAAGGATTTCCTAGAATATAATAAGAGTAAAATAATTACCCATACCTGAGGTGATGAACACACAAAGATAGATTTACAAAGAATAAAACACTGGGTACAATGGAAATTTACAGCAGGTGTTTAAACTTCTACACTTTGCTTCACATTGATTATGTAAGTACCCCAGGGTTATTGGTTATTGGATGGGGTTATTCTCGGTGTTCTTATGCTCATTACCAAGCCATAGAGTATTCCAAGAGGTAAGTCTGTCTGCAATTGGGTCCCTGTATTAGAAAGAAAGAAAGAGAGAAAAAGAAAGAAAGAAAGAAAGGACTGTAGGCTTTTGTTGAGCTAGGAACTGCATAGAATTAGCTGATAAGAGCAACATATTTCAATTTACTGAATTCACTCAGAAAATTATTTTTACAGGTAAATGTGTAACAAAAGAAATAGTGTGGGTTTTTTCCTTCACATAATTTTTTTAATTCATACACAGTCTTCGTAGTGAGATGTCTAGGCTTTTGGCCTTCGATGAACTTATGGAGGTTCAGTCCATTTGTTCTTGTTCTACTAGAAAATATCCTTTCCACCAGTTCCAGAGAAGCATGAAATGGAGTCACTCTTCTGAAGGTTAGTCATCATGCAAGAAGGCTAGCAAGAGAATGAAGTATAGAGACCCTGTATCTGCACTAATCTGGGAAGGTTTCCTCTGAGAATGGAAATCCTTTGATTCCTTCTTGTGTGGATACACTTTTGTCCTCTAACTTTTGCTTGGAAAACATACAGTCAGTCTTGGACAGTAAGCAAAGAAATCAGGCTTTCCTAACACGAAAGGGCTCCCCTTCCTATCAGACCTTGTGTCAAGCTCCTGTTAACTCTGACTCGTAGCGGCGCAGCCTGGAACCAAGGCAGGTCCCCTGTAGAGAGTAACCTGGCTCTTAAGACACTCTGCTGAAAAACAGAGGCTATGGGTCAAGCTTGAACACTCAATAGCTTGAAATTCCTGCTGCTTAGATGAGTGTGAGAGTTAATTGTCCCAAACAAGTCAGAGGTTTCAATTACTACATGGACAGTGTTAGAAATAAATGTTCTAGGTTTCCTAAACCTCAGCCTCAGGTTCCTCTGAGGACTACCAGATAGCAGTTTCTCAATGCTCCCAGGATTTAGTCATCTAGGGAAAAAAAAATTTAAGTCTTCCTTATTTTTGAGAGGAACTTAATCTGTTACTAT
>JANZLQ010000065.1:9985151-9995204 GCA_026212715.1 Elanus axillaris | reverse complement strand
CACAGAAACCCAATACACCATCTTCTAATATGAACACTAAATACCTTTAATTAATTAATTAAAAATCAGTATGGGCACAGTATACTCACCACTTACAGTTTTGTGTCCAAAGAAAGATCCCATACTAATCTTGAGTCTTGAGGGAATGTAGGCCTTTGCAGCTCTCTTCCTGTTCATGCTGGCTAGTGTGTAAATGAGTCTCACTTGGAAAATAATCAGAAATATGGAAAATGTTTTCCTTCGCACAAGTTTCAATAATCACATTCTTTGCAATCTTAGAAACCACAAAATGTTCTTGTGGGTTGAAATTTCAGCAATACATTTTTTTTCAGGAGAGAACAAAACTTGTCTTTACTGCTGAGTTGTCAGAAGTATATAATTTAATGAGAACAAGAATGAAAAGAAGTAGGTGCCTTAGCACTGTGTGTTTATCTGCTCACTAACAGCTCATTTTGTATTAAAAGGATATCTACCTTTCAGTACAAAAAAAAAGTATAAGCTCTAAATATTAATTTTTACTTTAAATATGAATTAATATTCGTATTAATAATAGAAAACAGAAACATGAAAATATGACTTGGTTGTCCAGCGCATTTAATACACAATGCCACCATACCCATTAACTACCAGCACAGTTTCTCTCATCTCCTCCCTCCCCCCACTTGTTTCTCTAATCAAGGACATACTTTCTCCCCTGAGGCATATGGGAGTTTAACAATTACTTGCAGCTCTAACACCAAGCAATTTCTTCTGGGACTGCAATCTGTTAGAGTTCAATTTTCTCAGCCATAGATGAAATGATCAGAATGAATTTGTTCCTTCAGAATGAAACAGAATGAATAAACTAAATGTGATTGAAATGAACTTATGTAGCACTCATACCCAAACCAGTGGACTTCTTTTGCAGATAAACACAGTCACATACAAATACAAGTGCTGGAGTTTCAAATAGCTGCTAATACTGACTCTTTCTGTCTGCTGCTTTTTCTTCCAGGTATGGCTTTTAAACACGTATCTTTTACCTACAGAGCTCATTAATAACACTGTTAGTAACGTTAGAAACAAAGCCTTTACTCATATAAATGGGGGAAGATTGGGATGTTTTTGTGAAGAAGCACATCAAAATACTTCAAAAGAAATTGGTTTATAGCAAAACAACTAACAAAGACATCCCCCTTGCCCCCACCAGAATTATATCTCTGCATTTACTTGCAAACTGACCATACCTTGGAAACACTTTCACTAGAATTTTATCTCATCAAGGTTTGCAATCCATGCAAGAATCTGTTTGTCTTTAGGAAAATCCATCCAGCTTTCCAGTTGGGCTTTGGAATTGAGGCTGTGTTTAATATTTAGAATTTTTATTTAATTTGATGTCATTTAATTTTGATTTAATAAGTCTAACAAACTTCATTTGGAAGTGATATGAAATAGAGGAGATAGATAATCATCCTTTCAGCAGCACATAATGCTAGTTTCCTTCCATTCTTTCCAGAACCACATGAAGAAATAAAACTACTTGTGAAGATTTAAAAACAAAACAAAGCACATCTGTAGTTTACTACTTGCTTCTTACTCCTCCTTTTTGCTGAAAAATCATAATTTTCTTGTCTCAGATTTCCTTGTAATTCACATCTGCCTGGTGTTAAAACATCGTAAACAAACAGAAAAAGACTGTAGGTGATTCTCTTTTTGCTTTGAAGAAGCTAAAGTGTAATTAATTCATTAGTTTTTATTTAATCACCTCTTGGTTTGACTCTCAAGACAGGCACAAATTTAGATAATTAAACCTTTAGAGACTCCCTCATTGGCAGATGTAATATGTGGCATTTTAAGTCAGAAAAAAAGAAATTATTAGCTCTTTTGCAATAGTTGTTGAGATTTGTCCTGTGAACTACTGGTTTTTCTACACTACTTATTTGCAGGGTAAAAACTCAAATGGACACACAGTAATCTTTGCTGGAACGGGTTCAAATGTTTCAGCTTATTGGGATTTTTCTGCACCCAGGTTCTTTTTGATTTTAGGAGTTATATATGGTATGAAGAGAATAGTAGAATACTCATACTAAGTGAGCTAAGTCTACTAAGTTCCACTATTCATAAATCATTGGACCCATTTTTTTCTTTTTTTTTTTTTTTCTGAAGAAGTTTTCCAATTTAAAAATGGCCTGTTCAACCTTTCATAGAGAAAGTTCTCCACTCTGTTAGTTTTTGGAATATCCTATGTATGTTAGCTTGAATGACAATATTCCAAAGGAATAGCTCCTTTTTTCCAAATCAAGCATTAAGGACATTGTTGTAAATTCATACCCAAAGTATTGAGTGTGGTAATTGTCTTTTCAAACCTCAGTTTATAAAAGTGGAACTATTAAGTTTGAACTAGTCACTGTGACATGCCTTTAAATAAACTGTGTTGCCTGTTTCTTGATATTGATGATTTTGCCAAGGCTGGATGACAGTCACTAGTATCTCAGTGTAACAGGAGGACCTACGTACTGAAAAAATATGTATAAGCAAATATTTCTTGTTTAAACAATGAAAAAATATTCGGATTGCACCTTATTTTTAATCTTCTTTATAGTGCTGTAAAGCATTTGTGCTAAGTGATGAATGTCTTTTTCTATCTAAGGGCCTGAGGTGACACACATTTAATTCATAGTCTGCATGAAAATTCTAATAAAATATTGGGGTTTATATAATCTAAAAAAGCTAAAAATAACAAATTAGCTACTTTTCTTTTTTTGTCAAGCTTTATCAAATATGAATTACTTTTAAAGTGATTGGTGTTCAGAGGCTGCCTTTTGTAACACAGCCAAAAAGTAGAGTATCCCTTAACCCACGTATGTTAGTTATGCTAGTGCTAATCATTCTCTCTAATGTGTGAAAAAGAGACTGGCTGACTTTTAAAGTGGCTGTGGTAATCAACTGTACTAATACTTCATAAATTCTATTCAGTGCTCTTGCCTTATGACAGCATATAGCTAATAAGCCCAAACGAATGAAATCCAAGTACAGAAGAAATCTGTGAAGAGTTCCTTCACTGAACAGCAAATGTATTCTCTTCTGGTTGATTATTTCAATTGGTGCCACTTTATTCCATTATTCTATTATATGGGTGCACAGGGGAAGTATATTTTGTGAACTTCCTGAGTGTTGTCGATGCCCTTTTTTACATAAAACAAATCAGGATTTTTATGTCTTCAGAATAATAAATTTGCATTTTGTCCTGTGACCTACAATGTTGTTTGGAATAAGTAAGATCCTTGTAAGTACTGTCTGACCGAATTTCTGGCTTTAAACAGCTTAATAGGTTATTTTGTTAATAATATAGCAAGCTAGTAATGAAGTGCAGTGTCTTCAACACAAACCACAGTTTTTAAGTACAGCTGAGGAAAATTGAAACACTACCCTCGTCTCTCATCCTAAATTTCTAGAAACTTTAGACTTACCTTAATATCTTCCTTTTAGAAGCTCATTAACTGAATGTGTTCAGATGTATTGGTCCAATTGCATATAAAGAAATCCTTTCTATTTTTAATTTTGTTGGGGGTTTTTTGTTTGGTTTTTTTTTAGGTTATGTCTTTTTGTGCTGTTTATATTTCAGTTCAGTGACAGGTTCTCTTGATTCACTCTTTGTCAAAACTGCATCTTTAGGCATGACTTGAGTAATCTTTAGTGAAAATTTATAGCTCTTCAACAAGCTGCATTTAACAGTACATGCTGCATTCAAAATCAACGCTTTCTACTAATTTCTTCATCTGAAAGTGATCTTGATCTCTGTGTATGACAAGGTGGAAACAAACAAGAATGTGCACTACAGCTATTATAACGGCTTACAGACTGCCGCTCTGACAAAACCAAACTGAATCCAAATTTATGTAGTAAATCTAACACTTCAAAATAAAGCAGTCAAATACATTGGGGAATGTAGAAAAGCAACATGAATTTAAATGGAGAAAAAGACAGATCTGTCACTAACTCTCATCTCTTTAGACTGGAGCAGTGCCAGTGTTAGTAGATACGTGAAAATATTTGCTGTTCATACCTCAAGACCCCATCTTCTAGATGTTGCCAATCTGCCTTCAGATAGCTGACCGGCTATCACACTTCTTTGTGTGTTAATGGAGCTATTTTTTGTGTGCTGCTCTTTTGGGTGCTGGGGGTGCTTTTAAATAATACTCCGAGTGTGATTTTTCTGGTGTAAAACATGGTTTTCCCTTTAAGACGACCATGTGGAGAACACACTCCACAGGCAGCTCCTCTGCTCTCCTCCTCACCCCCTTTGCTCCTCTAGACCAACAAGTTCTTACATGTCCTTGAAACGTGTTTCTAACCCACAACAAATCCCATACTGAGACAAGGGAAATGAGATTCAGAAGAGCTACAAAAAGGAGGGAGGGAGAGGCTAAGGTGTACAGGACATCATAGCAGGCTGCTACTGAATTACATGAAGATTATAAGTTTCCCTTATTACTTGCTCATTCATGCACATACTTGCACTGTTGCTAAATCTCAGCATTTTTTGAAACAGACAACCTGCTGTATTAGGCATTAAATTTCCAGTTACAGGTAAAATCTCTAAAAGTGATGAATAAATCTATAATAGTCTATTTAAAAAAACCCATGGAGGCAGTGCTTCCTAATTGGTAAAATCAAAGAATTTAATGGATGTAGCATTTCTGAAGGATGAAGACATATTTTGATAGGGTATTTGGAAAGTTAAGAAACATTCATATGCTATAAAATGTTATCCAGCTTATCTGAAGGTCTATAATTCAACCTTGTTGAACATAATTCTGTTAATTGTGACTCAGAATTGATTTTTTTTTCCTCCTAAACAGTGTTCTTATATACTTATTAAATGCCTCTGCAACTTCAGAATCACAAGCAAAAGGAATAAGAATGCTGATTTTCTTTTAAAGTTAAGATTTGATATCATGGGTAAAGATTACAGACAGGATGAAAATAATGAGATTGCCTGAAAGCCTTGAAATATCTGCATAACTAAATATTTATCTTCAAAGTAATGTTGCTTCACCATTTCATATCTACAGTGTTCAAATACTGCACTGATAGACTTTCATTTAATTGGCAAATAGATTTCAGGTTAAAATAAGTATTTTTATTGCACAGAAAATTCTGTGGGGCATTTGCCACCTGTTTCCGTTTAAACTGGAAAAAGTTATTTACATTTTAAAAAAGAGTACTGTGAAACTTTGATTTGTACACACTGAGAACAAACTTTAACTTGAGATTTGCTTTGCTGTTGTGATGATCTGAGGGTTTTATAATCATCAACTGTTTCCATGTACCAGATGCAATATATGCATTCATATACATATATATATAGAGAGAAAACAGAAATATCTCAATATGCTGCATGTATGTATACAGAAATTTAAAGGTGATTGTTACATGCAGAATTCAATGAAGAATTTTCCATCAAGCACTACTGAAGCTCATCTGATCACATGATAAGGGTGTTCAAGTCACAGCAGAAAACCAACCTGGGAAAAAAAAATAAAAATAAAAAATCACCTTATATTCTTGTTCCACTTAGCCAGCTGAACTGGACTGCAGTCAGGTAAATTCCATATCCAGTGTAAGAAGGTGCAATCACATCTAACTAGTATTCAAAGAGCAATCATCAAGCATACACAGTAAGGGCGCAAATTGTGGTTTGTATAATCTTAACTTTGATGTTTACTAATGTTGAAGTTTTCTTAAAACTCTGTTTTGATTTAATTTAATTCAGTTCTTTGTTAGGGTATGGCTATTCTCTAAATCCACAATCACTGCTTTCTAACCTCTGTTTTTATCTGTTTTTCTGTGGCAGTAGAATGCTCATTTCTCCTGTGTGGGGACAATCAGATCCTACTGATAACCAGAAGGCTTATCTTAAATCTTCAATTTGGGTATTTGTTTTGGCACAGCCTTTTTTGCATTTTATGTTTGCAGCATTATTTCTAACCAAAGGTGTCTGTCACTTTTTTAATTAGGCAGCTTTTGAGGAAATATTCTTCTGTATCTACTACCTTGAAAATAAAATCTTGTGCGGGAAAGATAACTCTGATTTACCAAACAGCCTGGTGGATGTAATCTAGTTCTGTAATCACAATATCTCAATGACATATTCCTTCACTGAATATTTTTTATTCAAGGTTTTCCTTATTCTGATACATGCTTGGCTACTATTCCTGTCCCAGAAAGAAAGATAGAGAATGAACATTCTTGTGTTTTCATGAAGATACTTTAAAAATGTGGATTTCCTTCATTGCAGGAAGTTCCCATGAAACTGAATAGTCATCTCCAGTTAATCTCTGATCAGAGCTTCATTTTCTTCTTTCAAGAATACACATAAACACACACAGAGTAAGAAAGTATAATTTTTGTACTCATTCCAAATATTAAATAAATTCCTGAAAAGTTTGCTTGGTTTAGTTAATTAGTAATGAAATGGAGAACTTTCAACTACAAAGTAATAATTTTTTTAAAAAATAAAATTGTTGCTGTAGATACAAAGATCCTTCCTAGTCTGATACAGTGTGCAGTGTTCAATAGTATTTGGTTTAACTCCAGAGTTGTGGAGCTGATCATAAAACTGTATGCTTTACATATTTAAAAGAATTACTACTAGGTGCTTGATACGTATATTTTCTGTTTCTGCATGGAAAACAAGTATGACAAAACACAACTCAAATGTTTTGAAAGCTTTGGATCATCTGAAGATCTCTAAAGGATCTTTGTATTACTTCCCTAAATGTTCTTTCATTTCTGGAAGCATGAATGAATCATAGATACGTATGTGTTAAATTTGCAGATACTTATGGACCATCTGCTCCACTATTCATGGTGATCTACCATGCTGACTGCTATAACAACTTAATAGATATTGACACAAAATGCAAGGGTAGAAAAGAAGAAATTAACATAAAACTGAGCTGAAAGTCAAGTTTCTGAGCTGTTAGCACAAAGCCAGGTTATAAATAATAACAATGAATCAAGACAACTAGAAATACAAAAAGGAATTCTTAACTGTGCATGTACAAATACGGGGAATCTGGACAATATAAGAGTTATAGCTGCTCATTTGTGAATATGGAATTTAAAATTAATTGAGTTCTGATTTTGGCTTTTCACGGCATCATTTATATTGCTAAAACTTGCTGGAAAATTTGCGTGGCTGGGAAGTTAAAACTAATGGGTTTTTATTTAATTAAGAAAGAACTGTGAGGATGATGTATGTAAATTAGAAGATGGGGATTGGGGGTTATTTTTAAATTTTTTCAATAGAGTAAAAAAGGCAAATGACTTCTGTGACTGGATAGAATTCCATATATATTCCTACTTCATGTGTGTTTTCATTTTATACAGAAGACCCCTTGTATATTATCAGTGACACTGGATTCAGGCATTTTTAAATCTGTAAATGCAGATAAACAGTACCCAGAATTTGAGACTCCCAAGTCTTCCTTTGTTAGTGTCTGTAAATTGTAGAATAGCAGAGAAAATCAACAGAAACGGAACAAAAAGTAATCAATTTTTTAAAGGAGAGAAATAACAGCCCTGATACTGATGCTGAGCAATATCCTGATCTGAACAAGTAATAATGACCAGATTAAACAAGCATGAACAATGAACAGATGTTTAAAATAATTAATCCTGATTAATACAGATCTAAGAAGCATAGTTCTATTAACTTTAATTTTTTATTAATAAAAAACTCGCTACAAGTTTGTTTATAGAAATTTTTATAAACTGCTATAAGGCACTGGAATTGGCATTGTAAAGCATTTAAAGAAGCAAAATCATATCCAAGCCACAATTTGGAGACTGCTTGATACATCTTAAAGCATTTTTCTGTGTAGGAGCTGGTGGATGTGTTTCTAGCTTAGTTCTACAGGAATCACTGATAGCTTTGCTGGTATTCAGCTAGTTTTTATCTGTTTCCTGAAAGGGAACACAGAAGTGGCACTGATGAAATTTGAATGTGGGATGAAGATTGCGATAGGTGTAGCCAATAAAGAAGAGATTAAATGTGCCAGTGCTGTGGATTGCTAAACAGACAGGATTAGTGCAAACAGCAAGGGTGTCACTGCAGCCCATTGTCAACTGACTGGTGTAGAAATGAGGAACTCTAAGGATGGGCACAGGGTAGGCACCTTGATCTCAGGAAGCAGTGACTGCGAAAAATCTTAGACCGTGGAGGATAAGCAATAGACTCAAAAGAACTCCATTACAAATATATCATTTGGTTCCCAATGAAGAAAATGGCTCAAAAAAGTGTTGCACTTGGTATTTGTATAACTTCTACCGTATTCCTTTGTCCAGTTCTGGCACCCAGAGTTCAAAAAGAAGATTAAAAGATTGGAGACTGTTCAGAAGAGCCATGGGAAAAATAAGGATTTAGAAAGTGTATCGCAGCAAAAGGTAGCCAAGCTTTTAAAGAAAATGTTATGTATGCACTATTACCTTTTAGAAGTAATACATAAAAAGGAGGAATTTGCTCATAGAGCAATGACTGACAAAGCTATGACAAGCTAGTGATAGGTAGTTTACAGTGGATGAATTTGTCTTAGACTGAAAAAAATAATATTTAAAAATAAAAATAATTACTCATTCCACAACCAAATTCTGAATTATTTCCTGTAGATTCAGATACCTGTAGCATATCCAATTTCCACAGAAACACATTAAACTGCTGTTTTGGAAGCCTGTAACTTAAGGAAGTAAATTTGGTGGACAGAATTAATTACCTATTTACTTTTGACCATATAAAAGTATTTAGGGGATAGTTCAAAAACATAGTTGCAAACAAAATGTTGGTTTCTCGTGTCTGAAATTTGCAGTTATTCCTTTCTTTGCAGCTGCTAAATATAAGTGAGGAATAATAAGATACAAGTAGAAGATGTAGTATGAAAACCAAGGGGCATCTTCCTAATGTTCAAGCAAGAGTCTTTCCCAGACTGTGGAAATCTTCTCTAATTTCTTTGTATAATTTGGTTGGTGTTTCATAGCCGTATCAGTGTTATCTAGTTATTCACCTGCTTTTTTATGCATTATTTATTTTTAATGTTGAAAAGCTTCAATTTAAAAAGCAGAAAATTATAGCTCACACATATTTAGTTTTTTGGGACCAGTAAGCATTGGCTTGAAATTGTATTTAGTTTAAATGTATTTGCTCAATCATATACCAAAATTTCAAGATTTTTTTTTCTAGACTTGTATGTTTCATGGTTGTATTTGCCTGAGGGAGAAAATGGAACTGAGCAGAAGAGGTAGAAAAAAGAGACCATATCTGTTACATGCAAATAACATTTTCAGCATGGAAATATGATACTCATGCCTACATATTACAAACAATAAAAAATTTAATATTAGCTGTTGATGATGTTTATTAATTACCAGTTATTAAAGAATTAGCTGCCATAAATATTACAGCTGCTTTTTAATACTTAATGTTCAATAAGTAATATACATATTGAAGATATAACATTTTTTAATTTGTGTACATCTAAAGGTTTTTGTCCTTGATTGCCTTGTGCTTTGAGATCCATTAGAAAGTAAGGCTATGTGCAATGACTTCATTGCTTGCAAAACTTGATGCTAAAACCTGAAATCTGTACTTCACAACTTAAATAAGCTATTTGCATGGAATCAATTAGATTTATTCCAATCAAACATGATACAGGAACAGTGAACAAAGAGTAATGGGCTTTTGGTATTATTCTAATGGCCTTTCTTTGGCTGAATCGTTTGCAGCATTTGTACTTTTCTCAAAGACTTTAGCTGAGATCCACAGCTGAGTGAGGATATGATTTGTTTTGTTTACTGAGTGTGTAAAAAGTCAGACCTTCCCCCTTATATGATAGAATCAGAAGGTATACATTTATCAATTAGGGAAATTCAGCTTCACATTTCCGCTCTGGATTTTTTCATTTGTTTTCTTGTTTGTGTCTTCCCCCCCCCCCCCAGTTTCTGAAATTCATTGGAATCTTTGAATGTGAACAAGATCTACCTGTGTTTCTTGAATCCCCCTGCTTCAATTCCCCC
>JANZLQ010000065.1:9970290-9985134 GCA_026212715.1 Elanus axillaris | reverse complement strand
CCCCAAAAAATGGGCTGTAACACTTTGCTTGGATATTTCAGCTTGTTTTCTAATAATTACAGCATCAGAGAAAATAATTACATCTGCATA
Source organism: Elanus axillaris (assembly GCA_026212715.1). NCBI lineage: Eukaryota > Metazoa > Chordata > Aves > Accipitriformes > Accipitridae > Elanus > Elanus axillaris. The sequence goes on along the minus strand of JANZLQ010000065.1, from coordinate 9,985,044 downwards.
TGTTACAGTTTGGGGTTTTTTTAATACAAAAGACAGATTTGTTTTCAGCGAAACTCCTAGTACTGGAAAACAAAGGTTTGAACATCATTTCAAAAGAAAAACCTTTGAAATGCTCTTAAGACAGTATTTTGAGAGTCACAAAACCACCTTTCTGATAACTAGTGTCCACCTTCAGTTTTCCATATATGAGACAGTTCTGCATAAAACACCTAAAATGCAGAGGAGGCACAGTAATTTACTAGATGAGGTCCAGTTTAGTTTAATTTCTCAACCAGACTTACTTTCAGAAATAGATTTTTACATTTTTTTATAATTTGTTCCAAAATTATATTTCTTAAAGAAAGATCCTTAGTGAAAATAATACAAAGTTATTCAGGAGGTAATCCTTTTTTACCTATAACTTCCATATTTCAAAGATAAGGGCTTTCTTTTTTTTTTCTGTCAGCATTTCCCTATCTATTTTGTAATAAAATTTTATCAGGAAAACTTTTATTATATACTTTTCTATTGAGTCATTATAAGAAGAGATCCTCATTTGAACAACCAAACCTAACAAGTATTTTGCAGTGTCAGGTTTTCTATTTTTGTTGTTTATTTAGATTACTTAATCCTCAAGAATCCTAGGGGCACTACTGACAAACAAGGTTTATGCTGTGTTTGTCACTCTGTGAAACCAGGGGTGTGGAATAAAGACTGAGTGAAAAGATTGACAAAGAATAAGACATAGAAAAAGAATCAGAAGAGCAACACTAGTCAGTGTGGCAGGCGGTCATCCTAGAGCACTGATGGCTAGAGTCTTATCAAGGTTTTTGAAGGCATCCTGGCAAAATAAAGTGTGAATGAAGTGTCAATATTGCAGATGCTGCATGATTATAATATAATTCCATAATTACAATATGGAATATATACTTTCTATATAATCCTTAGATAGAATGTACGTCCAAGGTGATACAAGTTGGCAATCTGGGCCACTTGATGTCTTTGATATTGAATAAGAAAGAAGCTATGACATTCCTTAAAACTGAAGCGGAATACTCCTTGATGTAGCAACAGAATAATATATTCAAAATGTGATTGGCTTAAAAGACCAATCTACATAAATGAGTTTATAATAGAATTCTGAATATATCACTAGTTGAGCAAGACCTCATCTGGACTTGACAAATGCAGAGGTATTGCTACAGCTGAAATGTGAGCATGTAATAGTCTAGATAAAGAAGATGACTTACAGGAAAGGTTGTAACTCAGGTAATTTGTTTTCTTTGTGTGAAAGGAATGATTAGGTTTTAGGATGTAGTTATATGTGACAGTGTCCTTAAAAAAAAAAAAAAAAGTGTATTTTGTCCATAGTAATGAAAAAGCAGGAGGCAATGGTCTGAGAAAAAATAGTGAGTTTTATTGCAGTCATTGGAAGTGAAGCTGATGGCTAGTGGGTACAAGGATAAAGCAGCTGAATCAGGGGGAAGTGGTTTGTACAGCAAAAATATTTTCTATGCTGTTATAGTAGTTCATGTATTTGTAAATAAGGTGAAGAAGAAAAGTGAGGCACCAAGGCCAGACCTCTCTGGATTATTTGCAGAATTCTGAAGATAAGGAAGGAAGGTGAGGAGAAAGACTAGATGGAAAATGAGGAGATGGCAAAGTCATTAAGTCAAGGCAAGATTGTTCTAAGAGTACAGTCATTTGTAATTCAAGCGCACTTTAGGGTGTTTGCACAACTTAATGAATATTTTTTTGCTTATTTGTTTAAAGCGAGGCTTTTCTCACTCCTCTAACAATTTGTGGTCTGTAATACCTCTGTTATTTTTGGTGTTGGGTTTTTTTCCCATTTGCTTCTAAACTTTCACTTCTCAGGCAGCCATCACTGTGTGTACAAATGACATTTTCCTTAAGGATACAGAAGTCAAATGCCATTGTTACACATTTAAACAGATTATAGAGCTTTTCTTAAAAATCCTTGGATTCCTCAAAGCATTTATTCCAGAAATGTCTTTTATGAAACAAATTAACCATTATCTGTGAGGCAAAAGCTTTTCTATTGATTGGCACGTTAGTTGAATTGGCTTTTCTCAGTTTCACTCTGTACTGCTTAAAATCAATTACAAATGAAATAATGAAACTTCTTTTTATACACCTCTAACCAAAAAATATTGAACTTTCAATAGCAACTTTGCTTTATAAACTATCAGGCTTAATCTTTGCCTGAGAAACAATGAAGAAAAGTAGGTGCAGATAGAAAAACTTTAGTGGAACCTCTTAATGTACCATGGATTTATTTTTAATTCAAAGTTTGTAACTTTTATTTCTGTAGTGGAAAAGGCAGAATGTAAATGGTGTAGTTTAGAATTACTGTCAAGCATTTAGTTAATCAATAAATACATATAGAAATGCTCAGCTGCCAAGCCAAAGAAGCAGAAGACAGAATTGATTAATATCAGATTAAGATTAATAACAGATTAATAACAAATTTAGGATTTAGATTGAAAACAAATATATAAGACATTCAGGCTCAGTATCTGATTATCAGAAACTCAGTGGCTTACTGCTAATTGCAGGGAGCATCAGAGAGCCAAGCTATGGAGTGGTACCCGTGATTTGGGGGGAAGGGAACCCAATGAAAAATGTTCCTCCGATCTTAAATTTCCAGGAACACTTTCTGTCCTTTTGGCGACATGGTGTAAACCGGCAGATTGAAAGAAACCATGCGCAAAGCGACCAGCTTGTCTGTGAGCTGGATGTTCTCCTTCAGGGCATGCCATGCCCGGGGTGTCCTGGAGAGAGCCACACCAGCGGAGACCCGAGTTGTCTCATTTCTGCGGGCCTGAGTTGTTACACCCTTACCAAGTGCAGAAGGAAAGGCGACATCATGGCGAGTTCTACCCATTCTGAGTCAGGCGTTCTTGAGATTTTACATAGTAAGTAGACATTTCCTAGAGTATAGATCAGTAAACAGTTCTTCGGTTTCTCTCAATACAGTGCTGATGGTCAAACACTTCCAGGTATTAATGCAGTTTGCTAGCATTTACATGTGACTAAGTACAGCTACATAAGACCTTTTTTTCTTTCTTTCTTTGAATTTGCAGAAAGCGAAGTACTACTTCTAGTAATGGTTTTATTGCCAGAAATCACTGTATTATATTGGACCATGTTTGGTTAGAATATCAGGAGGCTGATTTAACCAGATGTTACTCATAGGAATGGCTTAGAAGAACAAAATAAATGGAAATGTCTGATTTTTATCTCATTTAAGTCTTTTCAATAGTCTGGGTTATTTTAGTTAGGAAAGGAAAATGTATCCTTCATGTTCAAGGGAGTCAGGCTGGAGAATTTATTATTATAATTTCTTCTATTATTGATAAAAGTCTTTTTAATAATACTAGTTTCATCTCTAGCTTTTGAAGAGAGGGGTGCACTGCTTTCAGATTTCTTATGAGATGAAATAATTCAAATGATTTGTTGTTCCTGTCTAATTTTCTGTAAGAAAAGCCAAGTGAAAACCTATGAAAACTAAAGAAATTCTGACTTTATCTAGTCAGTATAAATGACTTATTTTATTAAAAGAACAGTTAATTAATATAAGTATTCTAGATTTTAGATATAGATTCCCTTTAAGTGGAAAAAAATGGCAAGAATATCTCTGGCTCAGCAAAATCCTTATTTATAAGCTTAAATTAAATGTGCCTTGCTTAATCAAATCCAATGACAAATCACTATTAACCCACTGCTGCTATTAACATCACTTGCTTTTCTTAAATTGCAAATATTACTTCTTTTGTCAGCTCTTCTAAAGAAACAGAGATAGCAATTAATAATACATCATTCCTGTCACTCTCACAAGAGGTAGAACATACCTGATCTTCCTGATAGGGATCTTGGACAGATACAGCAACATGTTGTGCAGTTAATTCTAGTTTCTAACATTCTGTGTTTTCCTTATACTGAAATGCATTTTTTGATGAAAAAGAAAATGTAAACAGAGGTATGTGCTTTGGCAGCAGCCCAAGTGCCAGGCTACTGTTCCAAAGTACCCTGAAATTTCATGCAAATTAAGTCTTGATGTGAATTGCCTAAAATTTTTCAGCTGCTTAACCAAATAATGACCCTCACTTTTCTTTTTAATCTTACATGGGCAAATCTGTAATGTAGAATAAAATATTCAGTAATTGGAGCTGCTTTCAAAAAAATCATTGATTTAGAATCTCTGAGAAATAGGGGAAGATAAAGAATCCACATTCATGCTAAAATTCTTACCTGCTAGCGTTCACACAATCTGGACACAAATGCAGACCGGAGAATATTTCAGTTTTGGAGTCCATGGAATGCCAGCATTATGGGAAGATGATCTGATTGATGACTAAAAATGTCATTAAAAGCAATTATAGAATTATTTTAATTGCCATCGTAAACTGCTGAATTTGGATGTTAGCACAGTAAACCCACCCAGTAATCAGCTTTCTCTGTTTTGAAAAGATCACAGCAGTGAGGCTCCCATGGCTGCCCGGGCAGGCTTTCTAGCTCCTTCCGACATCATGTTTTCCTGGAAATGTGTCTCCATTTGGAATTGAGGGTGGCCACTAAATCCTCTCTATTAGTTGATTAAGAGCAAGCTTGTCAAAAACTCCAGTTGTAGGTTCATAGAAGCTTAGAATTCAGCACGTCTTCAGATATGTGATTTATTGTTGATCTTGTTTTATTTTTGGTTGTTTTCTTTTGATGTCCGATGAAATAGTTTAATCTTCAGTCCTGTTTGCCTGTTTTCCTCTGAAGCGTTCACTCCTAGGAGATATGATATGCACTTTTCCCTATAGTTCAGGACTTTTAAAACCTTTTGGTTGGAGTCATAGCTATTTGACTGTATTAATAGTATATAATCTGAACAAAGATCTGCCAGCATGAGCTGTATAACCATTGTGTGTCCAATAATTGCTTTATAAAAATTTTTTGCTGTTTTCTGTATATATCACCTCAACATGAAAAAAAAAAGAGGTAGTGAAGAGGACATCAAAGTAGAACTTTAAATTGGATTTGGAGTCTGGCAAAGAATGCAAGTTTTCCTAAAAAAAAAAAAAAATGAGAGAGAAAGAAAAAAAAAGTCATGTATAATGTGTAAATTGTGCTTTTTCCACAACATCATAGATAGCAATTAAACATTGTTATTAATTATTCATTATTGCACTAGAAATGTGTGAAGGTTTCATTCCAGATCATTTTAGTAATGAGCATATGCTTGCAAATAAATTAGATTAGTGCCTTAAAGCTAAATTTCAAATGAATATTTTAAACAGTTGCCTGGTGGGTAAAATTATACTTAATAAAAATGACAGGTATAACTATATAGTTATATTAATGCTAATAATTATTAGCTTATGTCTACCTTTGAGATATAGTGAGAAAAGACAGTCTTTACTTCCACCAAGTGAAAATACATATCTCTAACACCAAATGAGACAAAACATGTCTCATCTTATTTTATATTTGGCCCATAACTAAACAGCAGTAAACTCTGAACATAATTGTATTGTTACATATTGTACTTGTATGATGTGATATCAGATATTGCTGGCATTTATTATGACTTCCATTAAAATATTCTTTACTGTTTAATTTCCAGGTATAGGATAATGTTGTTGATATTGTGTAAAGGGTACTTTTTTATTATTTTGTTTTCAGGGAAGTATGAGAAATGAGAGGAATCTTGCCAGAAGAGACAATGAAACCCATTTTCATGTTTTCATACCCCTACCTCACAAAGCATGTAAATGCAGTTTATATATATATTTATTTTAATCTGAAAAAAAAAAAAAAGAGAGGATGGATCAGACTATCTATTTTGGGGACTCAACTATTGATTTTTGAGTTTTTTCTTACTGAAGAGTTATGGAACATGTTATTCTAATTTTTAGACAAAATGTCATCTAAAAGAAAAAAATGTGTTATTAAGGGAATGCCTCAATGTGATAAACACAACTGACCTTAGGAAAGGACTAATATAAAGTAGAAATAAAAATGTTAAGTCTGAAGGAAATTAAGAATCCAGGCAGAGACTGATTGAGGTGTTTCCAGGGTATGTCTATGTATACAAGAGACAGTAGCATAAATGGCAGAAAAAAATTGGATATGTGGAAGTGTGTCAAAATCTTAAGTAAAGTGAGGAGGATTGGCCTGCTTTGTATGGAACTTGAGGGAAGGGGTGAAAGGTTGCTGTTTCCTATTTTCTGTTTCTCCAAAAATAATGGTCAATATCCCCAAAAATTATCCTTAAATGTTGGTTTTATATCTAAGTATAAACAGTGGTGAAACATTCTGACGGGGCAGAATACTTTTCTAAATGTAAACTAATTTTAAATAAATTCAGTATTATAAAGCAGCTCCTCAGTGAGTAGACAGTTGTTGCTTGCTAGTATCTCTGTATAACAGGTCAGTTGAAAAAAAAAAGAGTCTATTAAATTCATGTCTCTAAGCTGGCTGTAAAGTGATTAGAAAAGTATTCACAGAATACACACTTTTTTATTCTTTTTAGCATAGCTGTAACAATTAATTTCTTCTAGAGAAATAAGGAATACAGACAGCAAGCAAACCTTTCTTCCACTTGCACCCTAAAGGTTACGAAATAGAACATTGGTATGACAGACACTATTTTTCCTTTCTCTTTTCCCTGCTCTCCTATAAGCTTAACTTGAGCTGAAAAGGTGTTTATAGAAAATGAACTAGCATTTTATGAAGAGAAGGGAGAATCTTTCAAAACTATACTGAAATGTTTCTTCAGTAGGCTTGTAATTTTAGTGGCATGGTTCCTAGTACATGTAAAATTGAATTATGTAAAAGTCAAATTTTAATAATATTGTATTTCTTTTTCTCTTCACTAAAAAAAGTTGCAGATTTTTTTTTAGTTGGCTAGCATTATAACAGTTCTTACAGTAAACCAATATGTACATTATTTAAGTTCTGATAGATTACCAGTATGCTATATATGCATGTGCTATATGTATGCTACCACATGTATCCTCAACATAATGTTGGTTGCATTTAGTATAATCCACATGAATTCTGTTTTCATTTATTGGAGAGTTTTCTGTCTTCTTCAACAACCAATACTAACATACATATATATATATGTTTTCTAATTCATTCTCTTTAAAAACATATAACGTCAAATAAACAAGAAGATGCATAAAGATTATGATAAAGATGGGCTATGATGGCAAATTAGTGTGGAGGCTGCATTTCTCAATGCTGGATTAATGTATTTTAGTCTATTTTTGGATACATATTTTTTTCTGAGTGGCTTCATAGAGTCAGAAAAGTTCATGCCGATCGTGTCATCTGATCCCCTTTATAATAAATCAAAGACCCAATCAATGTTGCATGTTTAATACTGCTGTTGAACTAGAGTCTTTCTAACAAAATCTTGATTTAAAAAACTCTGGTCATGGAGAATTTATCTCAGCCTTAGGTAATGGTTCCAATGAATAATTGCCTTCTGTTGTTAAAAAAAAATCTAAAAAATAGTAATTTTTAAAAATCTGCTTTTATTCTCAGTGTATGTACTTTTACACCAGCTTGATGCTTTGTCATAGCTTTATGTGCCAGACTGAGAATCTCTACTGGGAAATTTCTGTTCCCCAGAAAGGTGTGTAAAGACCTTACATAAAATAGCTCCTTGATAAACTGAGTTGACTGAGTTCCGTGAAATAAGACTTGAATAGGAAACACAGAATATATTCAACTTTTAGTGCTTCTTATTAATGTGCTTGAATACTCCTCAATATTTTGCAGAGCTTTTTGCAGTCTGGACAGACAACTGGACACTACAGTAATAGCTGTGACAGTGGAAGAAAGGTAGTTTCATGTGGTGGGTTGACCCTAGCTGGATGCTGGACTCCCCTCCTCAGCTGCACAGGGAAGAGAAAATACAACAAAAGGCTCGTGGGTCAAGACAAGGACAGGGAGATCACTCAGCAATTACCATAAGGGGCAAGACAGACTCAACTTGGGGAAATTAATTTATTTCTAATCAAATCCGAGTAGGGTAATAAGAAATAAAAGCAAATCTAAAAACATCTTCCCACACCCATCCCTCTTTCCCGGCTCAACTCCACTCATGATTTCTCTACCTCCTCCCCCTCAGCGGTGCAGGGGGACAGTGAATGGGGTTTATGGTCAGTTCATCACAGGTTGTCTCTGCCGCTCCTTCCTCGTCAGGGGCAGGACTCCTCACACTCTTCCTCTGCTCCACCGTGGGGCCCCTCTCATGGGAGACAGTTGTCCATGAACTTCTCCAGCCTGGGTCTTTTGAATGGGCTGCAGTCCTTCAGGCACAGACTGCTCCAGCGCAGGCTTCCCACAGGGTCACAGCCTCCTTCAGGCATCCCCCTGCTCCGGCGTGGGGTCCTCCCCAGGCCGCAGGTGGAGATCTGCTCCCCCGTGGGCCTCCCTGGGCTGCAGGGGCACAGCCTGCCTCACCGGGGTCTTCATCCCCACGGGCTGCAGGGGAACCTCTGCTCCGGCGCCTGGAGCATCTCCTCCTCCTCCTTCTGCACTGACCCGGGGGGCTGCCGGGCTGGTTCTCTCACGTGTCCTCGCTCCGCTATCTGGCTTGCAGTTTCTGAGTCCCAGCGACTTTCTTTCCCTTCTTAAATATGTTATCAAAGAGGCGCTACCACCAGCGCTGACAGGCTCAGCCTTGGCCAGCGGCGGGTCCGTCCTGGAGCTGGCTGGCATGGGCTGTCAGACGTGGGGAAGCTTCTAGCAGCTCCTCTCAGAAGCCATCCCTGTAGCCCCCCCGCTAGCAAATACTTGCCACCAAACTCAATATACTTCATTAGTTCAAGATACCTCTCCTTATATACTTAAGGTGTTTACTGTATGTAAAACAAACATCATTTATTAAAATACACACAGTTCTTTTCCCTCCATGATTAGAATTGCTTTCCTTCTAGTTTTAAGAATTTGGGGATTTTTACTGAAATGTGTGTACCTACCTAAGCTTAAACTGTTATCAATCTGGTTTTCAAATGATTTCTAACAATTTAGTTGATAGGCTTATTAGCTCTGTGAAACTATTCATTTAAAGTAATATTCATTATGTCTCATGAAGTTAATACAAGCTGGACAGGATTCCTTGTAGTTAAGAAATCACAAATTTTAATTTAGTAGTTGATTTCTGTTTCTCTGCTAGAATGAACTTTAATAGAAAATTCATTATGTGTGGGCCAGCAAACAATTATCCGATCTTCTTTGTATTTGTATCTACTACTTCTCAAGAAATTTTAGAGGTTCTTAGTGCTGGAGGCATCTTGCCTCCCCTATATGTCACTCACCCTGAAGTCCTACATGCCTTCTCACATTTTTTGTTATCGCAGTATACAGAAGAACCTAAAGTGTACGGTCACCTGTTCTCTGCTGTGCTCAGGTAGTCTGTAGCTCACAGTTGACAAAAAATGTGAACAGGTTATTTTATGTAGAAGACTTTTTTCCTCTAAGAAAGATAAACTATATTCTTTGAACTGTAATTTGTATTCAATACACCAGAAAGTGCTTACGCGTATAAAAGATCATTTAATTTTCATAATTAATGGCTGCTCCTGATCCTATGGCATCACAAGCACATATCTTTTGAGGGGAGCGGTAAAAGTCCAAGGACAAAGTTGAAACATTTGAATATGTTCCTGCTTAGAGTGACACCAGGAGCTATAGTAATCCAATACATTATGCTGAAAATGAAGTGCCAAATAACACAGCTAGTTGCCTCATTTTCTTACAAATTCATCCCGAACAAATAAACACCTGACCCAGTTCTGAAATCAGTACATGTAGGAAGCAGTAGCACTCTTACGTCTTTGTTCCAGGTAGGCTAGTTCTTTCTTTTTTTTTCCTGCATAATTAGGTTGTTCATGAAAAATAATAATTGAAAGAATTTTTTTCTGAAAGAATAAATTATGCTCGGTGAAAACTTAACCTCTGACAGCTAGACTCTCCCAAGGAAGCCTGTACCACCAGTAGGAATACCACGGGCAGTGCAGGAGCACTAGATGAGCTGGTGTCACTCTTTCCCAGTAAACCACTTTCTTCTTCACCTCCCCTAGTGCTCTGTAACCACTGATTTTTTGTCGGATTGGATGTTAGTCACCTCAGCAGCTGTCTGTCCTTGTTATTTGAGGAAAACATCCACTATAAGGTGAAAGGAAAAGCAGGTGTCTGTTCTAATGAAGATCAATTTACCTGAGGATTAAGACTATGAAAAACAGAACACCAAGTTCACCTTCTTCCAGTCAAGACCTTTGGGTATATAATAGACATTTCATCTGACAGGAAGAGGATTGAGGAAAACAAAAGATTTGCTTTGCAGACAGAAAGTGTTGTCTCTGTACGTAGCTGAAACAGACCCAGCCTTACATGTTATGTAAGCCTCGTACATCATGATAGCTTTATTCTAAACACAAACGTTTAGAAGAAAAATCTTTGGCAAGTGTATCTTTGCAGACAGTAATGTAATTGCTGCTACTTCTGTGGAAATCAAAATTTAAAACCCACTAAGTTTACTCAATTTTTTTTTTCGATGTATATGTAACAAGCTTTCTTAGGACAAGAGTAAAGAGGGCTTTATATAATTCAGCTTCAGAAATTTCCAATAGATTAAATCACTTGAGGTTTGGGTTCTGTTGACTTTTATCATACACATAAAACTTTTCATAAAAGCAAGTTAATGTTGTAATATTTCCCTTTACAAAGGGATCAGGTTTTGTAAAATACAAGCAGATCAGGGAGTGTAATATATTTTTTAATACTGGTTACCTTTCTAGACTTTATATTTTCAGTGTGTTTAGTTTAATATTTCACTGTACTTAAGAGAACCTTATTTGCCAAAAATGTAACTCTTGTCACTTCTCACTCAATGTGACCTCTAACACTGAGTTTTAGCTTTCTATCTCCATAAAACCTGCAGACTAAACTGAAATAGTGATCTGCTGGAAAATGTACCTAATCTATTTCTAGGAAAACATCAAAAGCTGATTCAGTTAATAATATCGTATAAAGATTGTACTTCTCAAAATCCCCTAAATGACCAGTGCTTCTTGTAAGCCCCTTAGCAATACACTACCAATCCACACAAAATAATTTTGAGAGTTCCCTTGTACATAGTAGAAGCCCATAGTGGTATTAAATCAGTCTTTTTACTCCAAGCGTCATTAAAGTCTGCAGGTTTTGCTGGCATTTGAACTTTGCTTGGAATGAAGCCTTGCAGGGATTTTATTTGAGCTAAAAGGAAAGTCTCAGAGCAGTGTCTGGTATTATTAGCAATTCGTCCTCTTGCAAGGTTGTCAGGCACTAAAAGCAAGGCCGTAATTCCATGGAAGGATAAATTTAAATGTGGGTGGTTCCACGTTGTCTCATAGTTTTGAGTTTTGTCTTAGTGGTACTTGTAGAGTTTTTTGTTCCATAGCTGACAAAGTAAGACTGTTAACAATTGAAAAATGACTTGAAACGCTATCAAAGTGGATTCATGGAAGTCTTACAAATGTACTATGTTTTCTGTTCCAGTGTATCCCTCTTGCTACAGAGATGCATATTGCATGTGATTACTAAAAAGTCAGTCTCTCTCTCTTTCTTGGTTTCTAAATGGAAAGGTGCTTATTTGGTATTTGCTACTGTGTTAGTGTTTGGTCTTGGGAAATTTTTGCCTTTGTCACCATTGAGAATGAAATCTGATTTTCAGCATCTTAATACACATCTGTGTACAGAATTCCAAAATGCCGAAAACTGGAAGCATATTTTAAAGTTTGAAGCTCAAAAGCATAGTTTAATTAAAATTGTGTCAGCTACAGTTCTTATTAGAGCTTGCATTTTTCAATTTTCCGGTCTGATGATTGAGGAGCAGATGGGCAAATTCTGTGGCACTGACTTAAAAATATTTGGGGTTTTTAACATATTTCAACTGCTTGTGTGTTTTGTTTTCTTCTAATGTCTTGAAGATCTTCCTCTGTAACTCCTGATGAGTCTGTAAAAGAGCCTAGAGTTGGATTTTTGTGAGTTGCTGGAGTACTTTAACCAGCAGTAAGAGCCAAAAGAAGTACTCAGCTTCTTGCACAAACTTTTGAATAATGTAGAAGAGGGGTCAAGCAAGTAATATCAAAAAAAATCTGTTCTTTGTTATAGTTGGCTAATTTTTCAGTAGTGATTCTGAGTAACACAGTGGCAATCTGAAAACAGATTATTTTACTATCCTTCAAAATTCATAATTTACATCCAGTGAAGGTCAATGGAGGGTAGAGGAAAGGAAACCAAAGGATTTCTTATACCATCTCCATTAAACTTTCCTTGATATGGGTGTTCCATGTTGTCTACATGGCAAAGTACTTTAGGAGCTACAACAAAGACACTTTAATGTGAGTTTTGATGTTGTTTTTTCCCCCTTCTTTTCAAGAAATATTCCCATTTTCTTCACTCAGAGATGCCACTGTTGTGGCTGGAGTCAATCACCGAACGCAGTGGGGGTTCAAAAATCTGTCAGTCTAGGTGCTGACTGTGTGAGAAACACTTACACAATGCAGATACTGAATCTAACTATTTTTTCACCACAGACCGTAGAGTGTAAGAAAACAATGTTCAAAATCATCTTCCCAGGACTGCTGCATTTTTTTTCTACAGCATTCTTGCACCTGTGGACTGCTGTCTTTCAGTTGTTTCACAAATCAAGAACAATGTGAAAGAGATTTAAGTCAGGTTAACAGGTTTAAGACACTTCTGAAATAAGGTTGGATTTTTTATTTTATTTTAAGGGAATAGCAGCTACTGATCTGTGAAAACCAACTATTGCCTCAACAGAGTCTTTTGAGTAGTTCTTCATTTTGCATGTGCATAGGTTTGGTTCAGGTCTTTGAGAGAACTGTTACATCCCCCTGGCACAGACTGCCCAAGCTATTCTCTCTACAGAGTGGCCTCCTCAGGACTCACAAACTGATGTCTTCCTCTTTTTCTATAATCTCAGCAGCAACCTAAACCAGGTCTTCACCATACCTGGCTCCTGAACGCAGGTCATTGCTATACAATGTATTGAGCATGGTCATCAGTACTCAGTGAGCTGTCCTGTCCAACCTCATGTCCAAACAGTTCACTTGGAAATGGTCTGCAGAACCGTCAGCTGAATCCATACCCCCTTCTTATTGCTACAACTGTGGGTTTGGATTTCTAATGTCTTGTGAAGGGGATTCAAGTGGACAAAGTTGCATCATGTTTTGAAACACTTAGAAAGAGTGCCATCTCTCTCTGTCAGATGCTCAGCACCGTCTGCTATTAAATGCCTCCATATCTGGGGACATATACTTATTCATACCAAATGGAGATGCAGAGTCTTTTGTTCTTTAATTCTTTATTCTTTTTAATTTTTTAAAACATTGAATTTTTAAATATTTTTTTTATGAGTATGGCTGGCCAGAAAAGTCATTCTTCTTTGGTACAATAATAAAAAATGACCTGGTAAGCAAAATAGTGCTGTCACACACATTGTGGGAAGCTGCAGGGTGCACTGCATTTTTTTTACCTCCAGATCCTGCTGCACCACAGGACGATGAGACAATATGTTACTGGGCCTGTAACTTCCTCTCTGATATAAAGAAGTTTCAAAACTTTGGATTGGAGGCTATATTTCTGGCTTTAGCTTTACGATTAACCTGCACCTCCTGGATGTACGAGCACTAGGACTTTTGTCAGAAAATTCAGGACTTAACTGAAAAGCTGATATGGGTTTTACCAAAGCTTTAAAGGTCAATTCATTTAAGCTTCACCTATGATCTCACTCACTTTATTCACAGTTTATTCATGCCCAACTTTTAATTAACACACCAAAGATATGAACCATCCAAAAAGTCAACACACAAAAGAGAAATATCCATAGGAGGTGGCAACTACAGGTAACCTGGAAGTAACTTTGGGTTTAGCTCTATGAAGCTTAACAACCTTGAAATTATGGTAAACATAGGAAGAAGTTTTCATTAATACTATTTTTGTTAGGACGAAGTCACATATAGATGACAAGAATCGGGTGAAAACTCAATTTTTTTGCTTGTTTTTCCAATCCTTTTGAACACAACTCTGTTTAGAGACTCTTTGTTTATATGTATATTCTTATACATATATGTTTAAGAAAACTGTATATAATTACACTTAGGTCAAACCTTTAATCATTTTTTATTTTGTCACTTTAAAAAAACCATGCATAGTAACATGACCTTGTTGAAGAACATTATTTTTTTCCCCCTTACTTAACTCTTGCAGTAGTTTAAATATTTTAAAATGTGAAATGTTTCCAGCAACATGAAAATCTGAACAATGCAATCTGCCTGGCTCTTGTTTTTGAAAAAAACTACTAAAATTAAGGTAATCTGTGGGGATTTAACAGGCAAGAAGTCATCCTTATCTAGTATATACACTTGCTTTAAAACCAGGACAACTCATGAAATTATTCAGAGCATGAAATTCAGAGCCCTTCCAAAGACTTTCAGTATTTGTTTTGATATCTAATAAATAGAAAATTCTGTATCTCATATCATTTAGGACATTGTCATGGTTTCAGCCCAGCCGGTAACAAAGGCCCACGCAGCCGCTCACTCACTCCGCCCAGCCCCCTCCGGTGGGATGGGGAGGAGAATCAGAAACAGAAAAGAAAAAAACCCAGAAGCTCGAGGGCTGAGATAAGGACAATTTACTGGGGCAACACAAAAAGAGAAGTTAGAACAATAACGATACAAATAAGAG
>JANZLQ010000065.1:9905249-9926828 GCA_026212715.1 Elanus axillaris | reverse complement strand
GGGGTGGAGGGAAGGTGTTGTGAGATCTGGTTTTATTTCTCATTACCCTACTCTGTTTTGATTCGTAATAAATTGAGGTAATTTTCCCCAAGCTGAGTCTGTTTTGCCCATGACGGTGATTAGTGAATGATCTCTCCTGTCCTTATCTCGATCCACAAGCCCTTTGTTATAATTTTTTCTCTCCCCCATCCAGCGAAGGAGGGGGGAGTGATAGAACGGCTTTGGTGGGCACCTGACGTTCAGCCATGTTCAACCCACCACACAGTGACAGCTAGATAGCTATACTTTTGAGTGCTTTTCTTCTATATAAGATTAATTCAGAACATATAGCTGACATGAGCCCCACATATTATGTGATGGCAACATTGTAGCATATCGTAAGAAAACATAGCAGGCTGGATAAGGACATGACCATGGCCTTTTCTGAATGTTCTGTGAACATGTGGGTACAGAACTACATTTAGATGATGGTAGGCACAGGAAAATTTCTGTTTCTGCACTGTCAATAATCAATTGGCCCCAGCAGAAAAAAAAAAAAACAGCAAACAATGCTTGACATAAGACAAAAAAAATCCATTATTTTTTATTGTGATTCATACCTACAGGTTAATTGCTATTACTTACTGTAAGGACGAGCTAATCTATATTTTAAGCATTAGTTCATCTGCTTGTACCACATATACACTGCTTGCATCACTAAGAGAAAAAACTATTATGTAAAGTGTTCTTAAAGTGCTTCTTTTCAAATCAAGATAGATTTTTTTAAAGTTATACAGAGTTAGTGATGCTGTCAAATCAGACTTCGGAAAAGTACATTCAGTAATTGCATGCTATATGGAGCCTAGCTCAACAAGTGTTTCTAAGTCCAATAATTTTTAAGCATTGCTTGTATATATTCCTCATCTAGCACTTTAGTTTGGACTTCTCATAAGCCTCCTTGGTCTAAAAAGTGATCAAGCCTGCATCAGTTGCCAGAAGTGTATAGTTCAGACTAATTTTAGGGCATATAATTATTTGTGCGGTAGAGAGTAAACTTGCCAATGTTTTGTAAGTTTTGCTGTCTGGTAACTTATTTCCCCATTCAGATTTTAAAAGTTTAGCTACTTCAGTGAATTTCATGCGAAACAAATGTGCCATTTGACATTCTATATTTTGGAGGGCCTGCTATATATCATTTACTTTTATGTAAAGGTTTTTTCTGATTTTCAGGAAATTTTCAGGCAGTTATTGTGCTTGGTGTCAATACAGACCCATAGTGTGCTTTTGTAGTGGATCCATTTTCATCCTCACTTACCGGGTTGCTGTTAATGGAGGGTGGGTTTTGTGCAGGTGAACAGGTTCCTTTTGAATGAAACCAGCCAGTAAGATCTAATCAGGAGTGTCTCTAATGGGAAGAAATGCATCAATGAGTGGGCACAACCTTCCAGAATGTACTAGCACACATGTGCTAACAGAAAGTTTTGAAAATATCAGGCTGTCAATCCACACTTTGGAGTACCTCTTGTGCTTTATAAAACATGAATCATACATCTTTATATTTGCTGTTGCACCCAATTTCCTTAGTGACTACTCTTGCTCTTTCCTTATCTATCCAGCCTTCCTCTTATCTCAATACTATTTTTCTTTACATGCTGTGCCTTCAGTTGCCCCTTTTTCAGGGAACCAGTTGTCCGTAGTGTCCTGTTTTGGTGTCTCAGAAGATCCAGCATGGTGCTGCTCAGGGCCCAAGGAAATGACACAGCTGATCAATCTTTGCCAAAAGTGGGACAAAACTTAAAGGCATTGATGTGCAGCCACATTCCTCTTGTTCTATTTAATCTCCTCAACACTCAGAGTATTCCTTACAATGAAAGCACAGATGAGTGCTATTCAGCGTGTCCTGACTCCTTGCAGATTATGTGGACATCTAAGCGTATAGCTCCTGAGAAAACTGGGTCCTTGCTGTTCTGATCTGGATAGAAAGTCTCGTCACATCTTCATAGAGGCTGTGCAGGACACATGTGGCACACGGAATTAAGAAGATGTTGAGGATGTTGGTGTCTGATCTGTTACGTGAAGCCATTTTGCACTTAGGCAACCAAAACCATGTTTCACAGCCATGTGGCATACAAATAATGTCACGACAGGCTGTCATTGTCCGACTGTAGCCACTGACGCTGGAGTATAGTGTCTACGATATCACAAGTTGATATCTGCAGATGTCCCTGCCCTGCTGAGAAACTTGTCAGCATCCCTTTTGAGACTGGGGCAGAGTCACAGAACTCAGCTGTTAATGCATCCTTCCTGGGAAGCCTCCCAAATGTGGTTTAGGCAGTCACGAATACCCTGGACTACGCACTACAGTGAAATTTGGAGCTTGTCAACACCACCCACACACCAGGAAAGCACAAGAAGAAAAAAATCAGGTTTCCCATATCTGGATGGTCTCATCAATATTTCTCATGTGCATAATGAGGGAGAAAACTTGAAAGGTGTCCTCCCCAGTTGATTAGCCATTAATTGATAGCTATTGAGGGATTATGAGCTCCACTTAGGCACTGTCTTTCCTACATTTAAAAGCTCCTAAAAAGTCTTCTATTTAACGTAACGTTGTGCAAAATTGTGTAAAACTACCTGTAGCAGAAGGCTTCAGCTATGCCATTCAGCATTTGAAAGTTCTGCAGCTGGTGCGGGCTATCTCTCTGCCAGAGGATGAACTCACACCAGCCTGCTGATGAAATTGTTTCCAGGGATCAGAGTCTTTGTCCATCCAAGAGCCAAATCTGTTAGTGAGGCAAAGGCTCCCAAAAAAATCACTATCTGTATTTTTCTCTTCAGTCAAAAGTACTTTCAGGAAGATCAAGCCAAATTGTCGATGGGGGGCACATGTACTAGCTGCCATAACCACAATAGCAAAGTCACCATTTCATGCCCCTTCCCCTCACACAGAAATTCATGCACACACAATGAAAGTTTGTTTTGGTAATGATGGGTTTCAGAGGTAGGAGGAAGTTCAGGTAGCTGGATCAGCGACATAACTTGCAAAGGAGCAGAAACAAGCTGGAAATGGCTACAGAAACAGAAATAAGGTTTGCTTCCATGTGTAAAACCTTACATGAGCACAAGTATCAGTAGAAGTGTTTAATGAATGAATAGCATGATGTATCTCATTAAGGGACCCACAGTTCAGAAAACAAACATTGGTGGAGTAGCTCTCCTTCCTGCTGCTTCAGACCGTGTATGTAGTGAAGATGTTCAGGCTGGGAACCCAGGCTAACTGCAGTCCAAAGTAGAAGAAATGAGATGAAGGGTCCTCTGCACCAGCTGTTGGGAGTCAACTCCTATTGTGGATGAACAGGATAAATATTACTTGGTATTTTTCACATAGCCTTTGGCTTTCCGTCGTTATCCGAGCTCCAACTAGACTCATCCAGGTTGTTTTTATCCATGCTCTTTTCTCATGGTTTGGATTTTCTGCCACATCTGTTTCCCACATGCACAGTCCTCAGGCACGGGTCATCTTACATGTAGTTACTCCTTGGTTTTTGTATCATGAAATTCTGGAGAAATTGCCACAATTTGTGTGAGTGTTCCAGTGGTTGTCTCCTTTCCAGTCACTCATTCCAGCTTCACATTTCCACCCTTGCCCTCTCTTCTGCCCCAGTTCACTGTCATCTGCTTCCTGCTGCCCAGCTGAGCACAGGCTGGGAACTGGGTGTGAGAGGGCACGTGTAGCAGGGAGAAGGTAGGATGAAGTGAGATAACCTGCAGTTAGAAAATTTTTTCATTGATTTACAATATGATTTGGAAGCATAAAAGGAAGAAGAAATATATATATATCTACTTTTTTCTTTCAAATAATTTTCTGATGTAAGCCTTCAAAAAAGGAATGTAAAGGGCAGGAGCACAATTGACATAGCTGACAAGAGT
This sequence comes from Elanus axillaris, assembly GCA_026212715.1. Classification (NCBI taxonomy): domain Eukaryota; kingdom Metazoa; phylum Chordata; class Aves; order Accipitriformes; family Accipitridae; genus Elanus; species Elanus axillaris. Next base: position 9,922,919 of record JANZLQ010000065.1, on the reverse strand, counting down.
TCAGGAACAGCTTTCTAGTCTGCAGTGAAAAAAGTACAACAACATTTGTTGGAGAAAGGGACAAACATTGTATGTTGGTAGTCTTGCCAAAATACATTAATGTAATGAAAGATAAAAGTAATCCAACTGATTACTGCATAAGAGACTTCTCTCAGTGTGTGCAGAAACCTGAAAGTAGATGTGGAATGGAGTGCTGATCCCTAACACTAGTATCACTTGGGCGTTACAGAAACAACTAAGGAGCATAATGAGGAAATGAATGAAAAATATGTGCATCTAGAGGACATTTGTGGTGCTGCTGTTTCTCTAATTTATTTGGTTTTAATTCCTTAATAGCTCTTTCTGGCTTTCACTTATGCTGTGGTGTGCTCCCCTTGTCTAGCACAATGGATTACAACCTTTGCAGCACAAAAGGCCACACTGGCAACTTTTCAGGAACCAGAGGGCTACAGCTAATTTACATATTCATTTACATGAAATTACTCAAAATTTGCATCAGCTTGGCATCTTCCTTAATTTGCACTGGGAATAAATGAAATTTGTTTAAATTGACAATAACTTACCTTCTCATGGTTTCTGAACCATTTTATTTTATTTTATTTTATTTTATTTTATTTTATTTTATTTCATTACATTTCATTTCATTTTTTATTTCAATTGTTTATTTCTTTTATTTCCGTATTATGTTGGACTTCAGTGGTCTAGGAGGGGGATATTCAGAAAAAAAGAAAAATGTTATCTACACTGGCAGACTAAAATTTCTATGTAACATGATACAACTTTTTTCATATGGTAGTATAGGTTTATTTTTACTGTTAGCATATGCTTGATAAATGAATAGTGTTACAGAACTGGTTATTTAGAGAGATTTTTTGGTGTCTGTTAGAATGTAAAGGAAGGAGGTAAGCGTTGTTCTTTTCTAGGCAGTTTTACACAGTGTATGCAACAGTGCTTCACATTCAGAGTCAATCTGCCTGCCTAAGTAGGATGTCTGAGAACAGGCCAACAACCTCTGCTCTCCTGCAATGCAGCTCATCAAGAGAAGATTTTTTTTTCAAAACGTGCTTGTTGACCATATGTGCATGTTGCCTCTTAACAAGTGTAGAAATGATCAAAAAATATTCCAGTCTTTTTACCAGTCCTCCTGCAAAGTATCATGATTGTGTAAGAAGACATCTTTTTAATTTGGTTCTTCTAAAGAAAAAGATGTATTGAAATAAGAATGTATTTTAAATACTTGTTTGTACCCATCTGAGTTTGTGTGTGATGAGTTACCACACAATTATTCATATTATTGTTTTTTCGTAGAATAGTGTATTTGTTAGTAGAATACTTTGTTATGTTAATGAAATAAATGATTTATTTCAAAACTAAGCAATTTTAAAGCATTCACAAGGAAGTATAGATGAAGAGCCCTAAACAGTACTAACATGTGACTAGTTTTAATGGATAGTTATGGTTAATGATATAATTTCCAGTATTTTGTCTTGTGGTTTTTTCTCAGTATTTCAAGTATTTTTACTGATAACTGTTTAGATCAGAATACACCATTAAAGCATATATACTTTTTTTATAAAGTGCATATACTTTTCAAATATAAATAACTGTAGTGATATGACAGATCAGTGAAGGAGTTGTGAAAATCTTTTTGTCACTTTACTACCTATGAAACTTGGAAATATTTGAAATGCAATTATTCAGAGCTAGTGTTAGATAGCTAAATGACTACTTGAAGCTAGTAAAGCAAGGTATTTTCTTTAAAAAGGTAAGAGAGCCTTGAAGAGATACCAAATTACTTTTGCATCTGCCATTTCCCAGTATAAATTATGAAGGTCTTTGCAGTCTTCTAGTTACCTTATTTGGTTTCTATAATAAAATCAAGAAAGCACAACTTGCAGTAAGATATATCCCAAAGCACATATCTTTCCTTGATAGAATCCTGCTCTGTGCTTTTATATGAAAGCTGTTCTGAAAGGTTCAGATAAAGAATATAAAGTAGGTAGCTATTCTATTTGTATGTAGGTGTAGATGTAAATGTAGATGTAGACGTACTTCTCAGTGTGACCCCAGTGATGTTTGGTGTACATCAGTGACATATTTTTATTTCAGCATTTTTAAGAAATGAGAAAAGGTTTACTATTAACAGACATAAAATGAAAGAGAAAGCAGTGGGTAGCTGTAGTTAACCAATTTTTTCAAGACTGAACATACTTTTGGGCTTCACCTGGGGTCTTAACCACGATATTTCAAAGCTCAGAGCATCAATATCTTGCTTTGATTGACTTAAAAGGAAGTTACTTACCAACTCAGAAAATCCATCATGTCTACCCTCTACAAGTATAATTATTAGAAGTCTTCAGTTTTAACACTATACTTCCAACATGTATTCTTCTTCTTTTATTTCACTATCCTATTGAAAGTTTTCTTTTCTCCTAGATTGGCTCCAGTCTGTTCAGGGAAACTAGTGTGAATAATTTAAATGCACTAAATAAATCTCCCTTACACTAATGTCTTGTAGTCAAGGATATTTGAAAAGAAAAAAATTGCTGTTCTTATGACACTTCTTTATTATTGATTGATTTTGTACTTAAATATAAAAAGTTTGCAAATAAGAAAATCCCTGTAACTTCAGTTTGTGGCACTATTATTGGAAGGTTAATAAAATGATATTGCAGAGGCTGCTTTTTTATTAATGAGGGTTTTTTTTTCTTTTTTCTTTTTTCTTCAGAAGAGAAGGCAGCTTAAAGGAAGGGGACTATGTAACTGTGAATTCTGTATTTATTTAATTTCTTTTTACAAAAGAAATGAAAAAAACCAACAGCTTTATGTCTTAGAAATCTTCATTAAGGTTTAAGGGATCCCAAAGTCCTTCACTGGTGGTCAAGAGCATGAGTTTGATTTGCAGTCATAATTGGGACTTTTTTTTGGTGTGATAGGATCGCCTACTACTCTTCTTGTGCCATGGTTCTAAAGAGGCAAAAATCATTTGTTTGTTTGGATTTTTTTCCCCAGTTTGTTTCTTCTGATGTTTGTTTTGAGAAACATTCACATAACACTAGGCCTAGAATATGATAGAATAGAATTAGAATAGAATTTTAAAAAGAACCACAAATCCATAAGCAGAATACTGTCATAGGTGCATATGTGACCAGGTATGTCTGAACAGAGTCTAAACTTAAGATGTAAACAGCTGAAAGAATAGTCTACAAAATTTTAGAAATATATCTGATCTATTCACAGTGTGGTAGGGAGACATAAGCATAACGTGTTCTTAAGAACACATTTTTGTGTTACAAAAGCCTCCTTAGTAACAGTCCATTAAAATTTTTGTTCTTTTCTATCACTTGGCTTGCAGTGGGCAGCAGAGTGCACATTACTGTTTGATGAAGTGATCTTTCAAACACAGTACAGCTACACACTCCTTCTATAAATGTATTTGAATAAGCTTTATCCTCTGAAAAGAATTCATAGGAAAGGTTCATTTCTAAATACCACACAAAAATATCTACTATCTAGATTCATGCATGATTCATACATATTCTATTATAATTTTTTCTGCTTATTTTATTACATTTGGATGATCTGAAGAGAGTTATCTGTTACCAAATGATTTAATTAAATCTTGGAACATCATTTCTCTGTGAGGGACGGTGGGCAAAGTAAGGAAGGCAAGGTAGATATTCATACTTTTCAAATACTCTAACAAGTAGTCTGAACTTTCCTGCTTTCATTTTATGCACCTGACACTCATGTAGCATGAATCATGGTGGTTACGTTGCTTACAGAAGTGCTCTACTGGATTGTGTCAACTGATATGGGTCAGTGACTTTTTATTTTATTGTTGCTGTCATGCATCACATTACATTAGAATGCTAAATGTCTTTAGGCTAACTAAAGTGCCCTAAGCAAAATAAGTATCTACTTTTTCTGTCAGCTCTGTTTCATGCTTATTATTGTTTATTTCTGCCTCTTTTGACATTGTTGATCACTCATCTTTCCTGGAGATCCACTTCTCTGAGGCAGTTTCTGACTTTTTTTCTAATTCTGACCTTCACTGATATCTTCCAGTACTCCACAATTCCTATTTGTAAAATTGTCCTTCCTGTTTTTCATCCACTTTCTCTTCACTGAACTTGTGTTACACAAAAAACTGGCTTTCTGCAAGTGACACACTGATTCCTGATCTTACTTCATCTCTGTTTCCTTCTGTCTCCTCGAAGTGCCTGTCTATAACTATGTTTTAGTATCTTATTGAAGTCATTTTTCTGACTATTCACATTGAAGAAAAATCTCCTGTATTAGCTCATTCAAAACCAACATTATGGAAAACATATTACAATATTATTGTACTTCTCAGTACTATAATAAAACATGTATTTTGAGCTAGTTTGACCAATAAAATCTGAGATCTCACTGTAATTTTATCCTGGTGAAGCTTCCTTGATTCCTCTTGGATTAAGTTGCTAAAAATAAAATAGCATGATAGCACAGCAGCCTATAATACTATTACTGTTGAAGGCTAAAGCAACATCTAACACAGATCAATGGATGTCCTCTGAAGAGTTAGTAACATTTAGGAAGACATGTTTGCAGCATGCAATATATTTTATTCCTATGCTCTGATCTGGCAAACAGACTCTCACCCTGAAAACCTCTCAGAAGAGATGGCTCAGCCACATTTACAGTCTTTTTTTGTCTGTTTATACTTTGACCTTAAAAATTTAATTATACTCTTTAATACAGAGAAGACTTTGCAACATGTAGCTCACACTTTGTAAAACATGCTTTTATATAATTAGGGAGAATACTTTTAATTTGTTTAAAATTTAGACTACATTTTAAAGGCGGATTTTTGCATTGCACACAACCTAATCTTCAATATATTTCAATGTCTGGAGAAAACAAGAATCAATGTTGGGTGGAGTGAAATGAAAAATGTGATTCTGTTGTGAGATCTGCATAACAAAGCTTTAATTCAGTAGTTACTGTAAAGGTGCTTCATGTATCACAGAAAGCAATTAAGTGTTGCGAGGGAGGCAAAACTCAGTAGTTTCCTGGTGAATGTTTTGTGTGATTATTGCCATCATCCTCTCAGCATTCAGGGCTTCGATCCACTGCCATCCTTTTTTTGCCAGAGTTAGTCCCTTGTACCTCTCACTGCTGTGTGTCTCTTTTATGTATTTTACTACAACTTTTGAAGTTTTTGACTGTCACTAGAGAACTGCTTGGCTCATTTCTGTTTCCGCCATTCCCATCAGTCCATCATATGAATTATTTTTTTCCCTTAAGCTGTTACACCTTTAAGTATTTCTATTACTACTGTATATTTCATTATTTATTATTCTACAGGAAATGAGTGCCAGAGTGCCTAGAACAAACAGTATGAGTTTAACTCCAGTCCTGAGAAGATTCATTCTTGACCAAGACAGTTTTATTCATAGCCACTCTATTCTTCATGAAGCTTAATGATGATTATTACTCTTAACCTGACTCAAAACATATTTAACTGTTCTTGTTCTTAATTTTCCCTTTATTTTCTAGACTTTTATTCAGTTTTTGAGGTAGAATGTCTCTTCAGTTCATATATTTTGGGATGGTTATAAGTCTTATTATATAATGTCTGTATTACATATAAATTATTGTATCAAACTTTATTGCATCATGTTTATATGGCCTTATATGCCATGATTCTTTTTGGCACATGTATTTACACCACCAAGGTCTGATTCCTCTTCCGATTTGGGTGTAACTAGCTTGGGTTTGCATCACTTCATAGCCATGTTGTTTCTATATAATGTATGTGACCATAAAGGCAATGCTAGCACAGTTACCATTTTCTAGAATATTTGCAAACTAAGACCTCATTCTGCCTGTAGTACATTTGAGAAATTGTTTTTCTCAGAAGTTTTTTCCTTGCTTCAAATTAAACCAGACTCACTTAATTATAAGGCATAGGTTCTCCCTGACTCTCAGTTGGGTTTTGTTTGGTATTTTCTCTACAATATCTTACTTCTAAATCTTTTTAGCAACAACTCTCTCAGACCCTGACACATCTGTCATCATTACTTGCATAAATATTTTGCCTGGATGTTCTTTATTTAATACAATCATCCTTCATCTCCCACAAAAGAGTTAATCCTTCCTCTCTGATGCCTTCCAATATACCTTGAACACCTGTTCAGTGGCTCTGGTACTACATTACTTAAACAATATATATATTTTTAGCTTTGGTGCACGAATATGAAGTTCCTTGTCACAGACCAAAGATAAAACTATTTTGTACTTCACACATCGCTCTTATTATGTTCTTCCTACAGATTTTTTCCTTTACTTAAGAAATTATTCAGTTTTCTTTCTGTAATATTGAGGAAGCAATTAAAATAGCTTGAGCATTAAGAATTTAGATTTTATTTCATACTTTTACAATTCCTTCCCCTTCAGTATTAAAAATGTCACAATGTCTATTAAAAATGCTTGGGTTTAATTTTTATCTACTTTCTCATTTGTGCAGGCTACATTAAATAATTTTAGAAATAAATTAATGCAGCCAGCTTCTATATAAGCTGGATAAAAAGGATAAAAGTGACAAATTCTTTCAAGATTTCTGACATACAGATTCCTCACATCCATCTCCGATTTTACTTGGTTGCAATTTCCTGTTGACATAGGAACCATTATATTTCTCCTTCCCTGATATCTTACTCTAGTTTTCTCTCTTCTGAACAACCATTGCTCTTTTTGGACAACAAATGGTCTCCAAAACTGAGCAGGCTGGAGCCTCAGCAGTTCCACACCTTCCTCCTATTTTATCTACAGTTACAGCCTTTCATCCATCTGTTACTCCACAAGGTCACTCCTGTTACCTTAACGACCTGACTCTCCTGAAGAGATTGTTCTCATGTCGCTTATCATATATTCATTTCCCATGTAACTGGCTTTTCTTTTATCTCTATATTTCAAGGTACAGATCTTTTGTATGATGTCAGCAAATATATCACAGTTTGTCCCTTTCTGGGCACATACTCTATTCCTATTCACTAATTCAACCTTCATGGGCAGTTGCCTGCAAGTATCACACAGTTTAGATTGCTGTTCCTGCAAATTTAAAAGAATTTGAAATATTAGACCCACTTAATATGCTGCCAATTATGAAGTTCAACAACAACAACAAACTCCCTACATTCTCAAACATTGCTTGCATTTTGCAAGAGAGGACTCGTTATGTATTCTGGATTGAGTAGCTGCTCAGATGATTGAGGCTGTATCTCAGTTTTGTAATGGAGGATCACTCCAGTGCTTTATCTTTTTAGGAGTACTAGCACTACCTGAGCTACTCTGCCTTGGCTGCAATGCGTTCATATACACACACCTGCTAATCTTTTCCTACTGCTGTTTGAAAGGTTGAATTGGAATCAGGGCTGTTTACACTTTAGTTCACCGGAGAATAGCAAACCCACTTACCTAAGACTATTCATCTAAAACACTTTGTGCTATTCAAAGTAAAGAAGAAATACTTCTAGAGTAGTTGTTACACAGGTGAAAAAAAACAAATGTGGCAAAGAGGCTTGGGGATTATTTTCGAAACTGGCAACAACTTTGTGATTCAGTGGAAAGACTCAGTGCAGCTGGTGGCCATATGCCAGTCTTCAGAAATTAAACATTTGGAAGCAGAGTGATGTATCTCAAGTAATGCCAAAAGGCACCTCATAAGAAGTATCTTCAGTGACCCAGTGTTTCAGATTTCTTACAGGGAATAAGAAGTAACTCAAAGAGAAAGAAAACCTCTGGTTTCCAGCTAAAATGTCTCAACCATCTTTATCTAATAGAATCCTTAAATGATGAGGGACAGTAAAATTCTGTGTGTGGACACGCACCAGACATAGATCAATAACTATGCAAGAATAAATGACTATCATATAGGTTGCCAAATACAAAGAGTTACAACCTAATGTTCAAACTCGTCATCTTAGAATAAGTGTCAGTCTTTGAACTGTGTCAGAATAATTTTCCTAAAACTATATGTAACATTCTATGTTTTCCCCTGCATGAAAAAAAGTTAACAAGCTCTTTCATGGGGTAGGATACTGTATGTGAAGGCTTCTCTTACTAAAGGATTCTACCCCTCATTTTTCACGTAAGACAAATTGGTATTCCTCTTCATCATTTGTGTCTGTGTATACCTACATTATTAATTACATCAGCTGAGCTATGGGAACAATTCTTGTTAATTAACTTCCTTTCCCTCTGCTGACTGTCTGCCAGTGCAAAGTATAGACTACTGAAGAAATTAAATCCTGATTATTTTTTTTCTCATGTGCTCATCTTTGTTTTAAAGTTTTTGAGTAAATGTTTTGGATTTTAGAGAAAGTAAAAATGAAGGTTATATCTACACTGTTTGACATAATTTGATACTTTATTGCACATCCTGAAACTGTCCAATAGATGAACTGAGAACTTTCTTCTCTGCTTTTCTTAAAATAGTAAGGTGTAAATTAATACCTTGCTTTATATTCCAATATAACATATAAAGCATTACTTGAAAAGATATTTTTAAATGAAGGGAAATACTGCTTTTTTCTATAAATGATTCAGCAGTATCTCTTCATCTGGGAGAGTTTTTGAATTACAGGTCTGTCTAAGAGGATTCCTTTTCCTCAAGTACTTGTGGGGTGGTCCACTTCAGCCCAAAGGAATGGCTTTTCAGAAAAAAAAGGAGGTGAGGTCATTACTGCAAACATGTTGGGTGGGTTTACTTCATAATGTTTTATTTGCTCCACTGGACTGAATGAGAGGTTGGAGGTCACTAGCAGTGCTCTCAAGAACATATAATCTGATTCTGCATTAACCAAAAAAAAAAAAAAATCCAGTTTTTATGTCCATGTCTGGCATTTGAACCAAAATACAGTAAGTGGGCATGACCACTTCAAAAGCACACTCCTGGTATGAATTAAAACACTAATGTAGACTAACTCCGCATAGCGGGGCAAGACACTGTGATGGATCTCTTTTCCAGCTTTCTTTAGCACTGTTTGGGAAGGGAGACAGTATGGAGATTTCAAATTCAAAGCTTATCAAAAGTTTTAATTATTTGAAAGATCTTACTTTAATGAGTACAAGAAAAACACAACCTAGAAAAAAATCCTGCCTTAAAAATGCACATAGTCCTCATTAACCTAGTGAAAAGTAGAAGGAGTCAGAAAAGTAAGATGAAGGATGATATGAGAGAAAGCTGGCTCAGAAATTCCTGCGATGCAAGGAGCACTGCACTTCTACTGTAGGTCTAAGGACCGTTTAATGTCTCTCCGTGATTCTTGTCAAAAATAATTCAGCTGGTTTTATATCATCTTTATTTTGAAATCAGTTTTAGATTAAGGAGAGAATTTTCCCTGCAGCTTATGAAAGCTCCCAATGGAACGCCAGCAAGGCAATGGCGCAGTGCTGCCAACAAGGCAGGCAGTGCATGTCTAGAGGGAGCCGTGGGGTGATGGATCAACATGCTCTGATTTATAGATCTAGATCTCCAAATAGTTCTGAATACTAAAAGCTAGGATTATGAATTCCAGAGTTTATAGAACATGGGGTTACCTAGTATATGAAAAAATTTGAAATTTATAAGACAGAGTATTGCGTGTCTCATTTTCCATTCATTGAAGAGAATGATTGAATAATATAACCTGAGTGCTTTTACATTTAGAAAAACTATACTGGTATATGCTTTCTATTGTAAACTAGCTGCAAGCAATTTCTTCATACCTACTTTAATAGTTTTCCTAGGTATATGTTCTCTGCATTTATTTAAACGTGAATGAGAGAAAAAGTGTAGGCACTGATAAATTTAAATCTCAAGCATTGACATTCTTTGTAATTATGTGATTTGGAAGATGGATTACCTTTGTTTCTGTTGCTGTTGTCATTGTCTTTGCATTAGAAGATTCAATTATTGTTATGTATACATTAACAAGGAATTTTTTGATTAAACAGTCACAGAGTAGATTTTAAAAGCTTTAATCATAGTGAGGACTGCAAATTTCACATTTTTGCTTGATAGATTTTTCTTTGAAGTTCAGAGTACCTAATTGTCTGCAAATAATCTTACTGCTAATAACCTAATGATAAGTCATTTTAAATTGTATATTCTCGGGCTGCTAATATTTTCCAGTTTCAAAGTACTTTTTTAAACATTTAAAGAGCTCTGGTGATATAAGATTACTCTACATGTCTAAAACTACATTCTCTCTAATAGTCCGGTTTATAAAAATGTATGTCACTGGTTGTTCAAGGAATAAGTAATTTTGCACTTACCTTTGCTGAGAATCTAGTTCTGATGGAGGTTAAATAACTGTGATAAAATGGTTATTCAGTAATTTATTTAGAACACCAAATATTTGTGATTTTGTTGCTTTTGAAAAAAAACCTTCTTATTTTACAGTAGAACCTATACTGTACTTTGGTTGCCTATTCATCTTTCCACTAAAACTCATTAGTACCTTTCCTTCTAATATTTCTTCATCTTCTATGTGCAAATTTAGCTGTCCCAGCTGACATTCTGAGTATCACCCATAATGTCATACAAAGCAGGTTGAAGTGTGTCTAATTAGTATGTCTTAAAATTACTAGAAAGAAAATTTACTTCTGCCACAAAGAGAGGTGTCTTGTGAATATTTTTTAATTAGAAGAGTCATTATAAAATAAATTTATTTTTAAATACAATGTAAAAATACATTGAAAAGATTCTGAAAACTTTTTAATGTAGAAATAATTTGCTATATAACAGTCTGCATGGGGTTATTCTTCACTTCTTAGTCAAAATCGGTGTCTTGATAGAAAAATTACTGAATTTCTATTAGACTTTTTGTAGAGAAAGCTATCACTTCACAAAATGCCAGCATCAGTACTCTCAGTGGTCTTCATGAAAGAGTCATCACTGAATCAACACTCTATTAAATCCTGAAATCTAAGTAAAAATTTCATTGAAACTAACAGCTTTATATTTGTTATTTTATCAGTAAAAATACCTAATATTATATTGCAAATACAGGGAAGAAGACCATTTGTACTCTGTTTTCAATTGCAATCACTTTTCAACACTTAATGAAATGGAATGCAAAGTAAATATTTAAATAAAAACTTTTAGATGACAACTAAAATATCATAGAAGGAACAAATCATATTTATGAGCTATGTTGAAGGAAAGGATGAAAGACAGGTTGGTGAGTTTACAGTGTAATAGAGATACTCCATTCACAGAAACAGCTGAGAAATGAAAATGCTATGTAAGACCAAATTTTACTATGATAATTTCATATAATATTGAAATCTGCCTTATTTATTCTCTTATCTATATAATTTACATATAATTTTATGAATAATATGTACAGTGTTTTTTAAAGATTAAAGTTCTATTATTCTTTCTTTGTAACAAAAAAAAATCCTTTTTTTTCTCCTTCCATTTTGGACATGTTGAATCTTTTTGCAAGTTGCCAACATACATTATTGCATAAAGTTTTGATTGATCTCTGATTCCATTTTAATTCAGTACTTCCTTTCTCCATTTCTCTGAGGATTGGCTGTTCAGAAGTGGTGTTTCATGTGTTATGTTCTACTTGTCTTTCCATATTTATACTGACTACATTCTTTCAGTAAGGATACAGAAGCAGAAATTGTTGTTTTACAAAAAAAATGGACTGCAATTTCAAACTCAGTCATACTGTAGTAAACTGGAAAGGTGCCTGTACCTTCTGGGAGTCCTAGTGCCTTAGTTTTTGTGATAGTGTTAATGAATGTGGGCTCTCAGGTTTTCCTGTCATTGTTTTAGAAAAGTAACCCTCTAATAGTAGCATAACTGCAAAGAAAGTATTAAATTATCTTCTTTACTTTGATGTTACGATGCGTTTAAATTACAGCCCAGGTATCCTGTATTATTCCATCAGGCTGTTTTGGGGTTTTTTTGCTACAACTTGTGCAGCTTACCTGGACCAGCGAAGCATACTTTATATAGAAAGCAAAGGATTTAGCATTAGTTTAACTGTAATCTAAACTAAAAAGAATTATTATTATTTCAGATCAGTTATTAGAGAAAAAGAAAGTAAAGAAATTGTTACAGAAATTCTTCAATAATAACAATTTTTAAAGTTTTATACACACTTCCTAACAGTCTATCCTTTTTTTTCTGTTGTTACGCTCACACTTTCACTGCCCTTCTTCTTCCAAAGGTTGGTAACCCTACTTGTGAAACTGTACAACAGTTCATTTAAAGTGAGATACAAGAATTTGGGTGCTGCTCTTTTTGTTTCACAGTTGTCTACCCTGGAAGTTAGGAATAACACCCTGCATCACAAAATCTTTATGTTACCTGGGTGAATCTGATGCATGCACTTGATTCTGTGGTCTGTAAGCAGGAACAGCTAAGATGATAATACTTTGGCTAGTCCATAATTGTCTTTTACAACCTCTTTTTGTCTTATATTAAGAATAAGGGATTATTTTGGATTTAGGTTTATTGTTTTTAAGACAAGTGATTCCTGAACAATCCATGCTGAAATGGTATATAAGAGGATTGCTGAAGTTTCATCATTCCCTAAAGGAAGGGTTAGATCTAGTTCTGAACCAGAATGGAAGTTTTATGTGTCCTTTTGTCTCCCAGTAGAAATTAGTGAAGCATTTCTATTTCTTATCAATCTCTTTCATTTTGACGCATTTGAATATTCATCCAAAGAATTCAGAGGAATTATTTTTCTCTTCCTTTCCCTATATTGTCCTTTGCCTTTCTCAATTACTTACTTTTTATTATTAAATTGATGGTAAAGCAAAACAAAACAAGAAACAGTATATTAATAGTCTGTCCTTTCTCTTAAATAGTAGCTTTGATGCCAGGGTAATTACAACTTTATTTCTTTTAAGACATGTAGTTGGGAAAAAATATACAGCCTATTATGACGTGTGGCAGAATAAAGCAAGATCCATAGCTGTGTACCCACAATTTACTTGTTCCAGGACAGTGTACCCATTTATTTTCTCTTATAATTAGATTGTAAATTTCAACAGGGAAGGTTCTTTGTCATAAATCTGTCTAATACCTAGCACCATATAGTCCAATTCTGCCTGGAATGTCTTAGAATATCTACCATAAAAGTAATAAGTATTGAAGACTTATTTATAAATACTGCCTTCCATTTGTCTCTCAGCATTTCCCTAACACAAACCAGCAAGAGACACAGACATTAGAATACATAATGGTTTTCTTCCCTGTTCTTACTCCCTGAATGATACAAATTCTCAAATGATGCATGTATACCTTCCTGTACATGACACAGAGAGGGCACATTGGAATACACACTTTCATACTAACGATTAAAAAGGATAGGATTTTCCATGCTAGTCAGAAGACTCCCTTGAACATGGGAACATGGTCCTCTGAAGTACCTTTACTGCCATGGTACAATTTATGCATTTGTATTTTTCCTAGCAGTTCTTGTCTATGTAACAACTGGTCTTCAGATGTGAGCAAATGTGAGCAATTGCAGTATTCATCCTCTGCACCAAGATGGAGAACTTTTGTCTTTCATGTGACTTGGAAATCAATTTAAATCTCCCCAGATAAATGTCTGCATATCTATAACTTGGATACTTAATTACTTCAAACCAGAAGGGAAATGCCTTTATCTCTCTGTCCTGTTCTGTTTACCAAAGAAACGTATCTAATTATTTCAGTCTGCCCTAAAGTGAACTAGTACGTGTTAGTGGCTGGCAGGGGCTTTATGAGTTCTTCAGCCAAAAGCATAATAAAAAAAGGGAGGAATTAATGATCTTATTTACAGCACTAAGAAAGAAAAGTGTGTTCTTCCCATCGTGATTCTGTAAATTTTTCACAAGAAGTTAATGTTTATATTTTTCATATTTTCCTATCTCATAAGTACCCACCAATTCAAATTGAAAATGCTGGCACTTTGCTTCTTTGTGTGTTTAAGATCTGTCTTTCATTTGTTTACTCACTGTCTTTCTGAAAAACTGGTAGGATGAGAGTGAGTGTTTAATTCTACAGTTTCTGTGAGATAACATGAGGTATTGTGTAACCATTATTTTCATGTGGTATTAATATATATTAAATTTAAGTCAAGTCAAACAGTATTTTTAAAAGATGCTCCATATTTAGGACAAAAGTTTATAGTTCTATTAAGAGGTAGATTCAGGTATTACTACTGGTTCCTGGTCTTTCATCTTTATGCCACACCAGCGTGTGGTTTCCTAGATTAGGCTAGCTATCTTGATATAAAAATCCTGATGAGGTTTTAGCTTTTCACTGTCTTTTTGCCACTCATCTGCTATGAACTTATTTAGTACTTTGATTCTGTAGAGTTTTCAGTTGCATTTCAACTGACTTACTATAACATTCTGAAGTTGTGATTTCTGATTATTGTCTCAGTGTTAAAATCATACCTTTTTCAAGTGAAAAGATAGTTGTATTCACTGCCTCAACCTCTTATTTCTTTTTTGTTAGTTCTAGATGTTCTTCCTGTGTTCTACTAGGGTTTTTTTGCTGATCTGCTCCTATATTTCATGATCCTCCAGAGACAGCATTCAATGGATATTGTACAGTATTCTGATGTTATTTGTACTATCTATGATAGCAGGTTACAGACAATAAACTGGGGGTTTGAATATAATTCTAGTAACAAGTAGTGAACATTTCTTTGCTTCCAGTTTTTTAATCAATTACAAAAAAAGGGAGACAGTTTGAGAAAAAAAAGAGAACCATGGAAGGAAACAATTCTTACCCAATTTCTCAAGATAATTTTCTGATTCTTACTGTTTGGGTCTATACAATTCTGTTGAGTTGAGTCTTAACCATAACAAATATGGTTAAGAATTCCAACTCCCATTTTATATTAATTTTTACTGATTTTATTATTACTCCAAATAGGAGGTGTAAGGAGTGGAACAGAATGCTTGGGAGGTTTCAGGAGAGAACAAAGTTTGCTGGAATCATAAGGGAGGTAAATGCAGGGTACAAATGTTCCCTCAAGCCTTCAAAAGACTGATTAACAACTAAGAAGGAGGTGATAGCTTAAAGATAAAAAACTAAAACATGTGAAGTGTGATATGCTTGCTATTCAAGGACTGTTTGGATGATGTGTACTCAAGGTAAAGCTTATCTAGTTAAAGACTCTGTTTACCATAGAGGATGCGTAAGGAGTGCTTGGATAATAGTCAAGGCACCAGATAACAGACATTTCAGAGTCACAGACTTGCTAATTAAGGACATACATCCTCATTTGGCACTGAGAAACCAGGGGTTGGCAAAAGAAACAAAGTCCCTGGTGTCCTCAGATGACACCTGCCCGGAGAAGGACAAAAGGAGGAGACTTTCCCTTCCCCAGAGGACCCCGAAGACCACCAGAGACCCCCGCCTAGGCATAGAAGACTCTGGGTTGATTGCTCAAGAGAACAACAGGTCATGCTTCCTCAATATCATGAGTATGCAATAGTTAGGCGGAACATACGTATTAGATAGGCGTGATGCTTTAACTGTAGTGTATAAACCTGGACTGAAAACCTCAGTAGGGGTGCTCCATTTGTGGAAATCTTCCACCTTGCACCCTGCACAGAATAAAGCAATGTCTCCTCTCTAAACATACTTTGTGTGTTTCAGGAGTTACTTTCTGATCAGGTAACACAAAGAGAACCCAGGAAATCTGGATAAAGAACAGCTATGATAGTTTTTGCAATATTACTTTTTGCTTTGTAATAATTTTGCTGTTTCAAATCTGTGTGTAATCCAACTCTGAACAAAAATGTTCTTTTTACAGAGGCTGTGCAAGCTTATGTATATAAATGATGTTGGACCATGTTAGTCATTTTGCAAAATGGATCTGAGGCATGATAGTTCAAAAAATATATTTCTTTTTCTATATCAAATATAATAGGTTTTCTCTTACTGCAGGCTGCTGAACATCAGTCACAGGATGTGAAAAACAGAGATTCAGTATTGACCCCGAAAGTAGAATGGAAACATCTTAAATTAGTTGTTCAGTGGTCTCAATTCTTACACAGAGGGGAGAACATTTTTTAGTAATTAAACAGTCTTTTTTAAACCTGATTTTCAACCATCTATGACTTTTATTTTTTCCAGACATCAGATAGTTCTTTCAGGTCTTCATTTAAGTCCAAACATAAACTTTTGCAAAGTTTTCAGTACAGCACACCTTGAAGAAAAAACTAGCCTTCCCACTTCAAGGGAAATACCACTGAAACATGTTCTATATGGGATCCTTACATCCAGATGATGAAATGTTTTTAGTATAAATGTCATTCACTCAATGAAGTTTAGAAAAGATTTCTCATATTTCGTTCTGACTAACTTGTAATGTAGTTATATTTCTATCCTACCTTTGAAAATATATACATTAAGTATTTCACTACAAACAGCTGTTTGCTCTAACTGAATACACTACATATCTGTCATTGTCATCTTTACATGTTTAAAATAAGAAGCTTGCTTTGTCTTAGTTTTACTGTGACTTTCCCTCCCTTGATTGTTTTTTTTAGAAATAGATTCAGAGTGAAGAAAAGTGTATATTTCACAATTTTACCTTGACTGGACTCTGGTATCTCAATGCAGACATAAGACTGCTGTGCAGTGTACATTCAGAGGCTGAAAATATTTGCATGTGCCCAGGTATCTAATAATTTCTTTGGTATAGACTTACTCTTCACTTTGAAGGCAGAGCTGTTATGTCGTGCCGCTGTGCACAACAATCCTTTTTTGTAATACTGTGTGGTTATACAAATTGCCCAGGAGTTGGAAAATCTATAGGTGTCCTTTAGTCCGAGGGACTGAAATTTGTATCTTCTATTTCCAAAGTGAACATCTCAACAGTCAAGCCAGAAACTACTGATGTCCCTTTTATCTGATGAGGATTTCAACAGGCAGGTGCAGCAGATTTTTTATTTCAGTGCAAGCTTCTTGTTTCAGACTGTTGTGGTGGCAGTCTTGGTGCCAGGATCTGTTTTATCTGCTCTTAGTTGTAGTAGAAAATAAGATTTATGTTTGAAGTTCTAGTGGGGAGGGACCCTGCTATTCTCTAATTAAAAGCCACTACTCCCAAAAACTATTATTTTGTTAAAATAAAGTCACTCTGAAACTAGTGATATGAGATTCATTTTTCTATAGACCAATATTTGGTTCCTATTTTTATTCCAGTGGTTGTCTAATACAAAATGATGAGATATTCTTGGGAGTGCCATTAGGAAGGGACACAAAACCTCGTATCTCCTCAACCCCCACTTGAAACCCTTCTGCACATTATAATCATAAATATGGATTGTTGAGTCCTTTTGTTTTCCTTTCGGCCTCCTAACTTGCTTTCCTGCCTACATAGCATTGTTGAGAGGTGAATACCAAGCAGCCTTGTGTGGGAAGTCAACTAAAAGTGCTGTATCTGTGTACATGTACTGTTATAAAAATGTAGACACCTAATTAAGAGTACTTGGGGTTTAGTTTGTTTGGTTTCAGGCTTTTTTTTTCCCCCCCCTAGAGAAATATGCTAGTATTATTTGTGGGATATCAGGATTCTTGTTTTTTTTAAGCAAGTTCACAACTGAATTCTGTAAAAAGCAGATTAAAAATACTGTGCGGGGGGTGGGGGGGGTGCTTATCAGACAGGGAGCAGG
>JANZLQ010000065.1:9889766-9905149 GCA_026212715.1 Elanus axillaris | reverse complement strand
CCCCCCCCCCCCCCCCCCCCCCCCCCCCCCCCCCCCCCCCCCCCCCCCCCCCCCCCCCCCCCCCCCCGCCTCTCAGACAGGGAGCAGGGGCTCATAATAGGGACCAAGGGAGGAGAAAGAATACATTAAGCTGGAACTTTGTCCAAGCACTTCATAATGTGAAGCCATGCCTGAGGCAACAGAATACATTAGTGCCATTTTCTGAATCACTTCATTAATTTGGGTACCTAAAATCCTCATAATTTTCACTTAAGGCAAAAAAAAAAAAAAAAAGGCTACTGAAGTTCTTATCTATAGAGTATTTCCTGATACTGAAATATATTACTCAAGTATGTATATGTAGGAATTAATTCCAATGCATCATAAAATCCTTTTCTAGTAAACTAAACTGCTGTTATAATGAGAATTACAGGTATTACAGATTATTTTAAAGCCAAAATTAGATTAATCTAAGCTTTTCACCACCTGTTCTAAATACTTAGTCTGAATGCAAGGGAGCATCATCATCCAATAGCCTTAAGGAGTAAGGTATAAATGACTTAAATATAGCCGTATGTTAGACCATCTTGGAATACAACTAAAAGTCTCTTGTGTTACATGAGTTAGTCACAGGAAAATGTGTTTGCACCAAAAAAAAGGACTGATTGAAAGACAGCTTGATGTGATCATAAAAGGCTTTTATTCACTTCACTGATCTTTTGATTAGAAATAAAAGTACCTCTCCGTCCTAATAATTTTCATTTTAACATGAAAGTATTTGAAAGTTTAGCTTAAAACTGTAACTGCAGTCTTTCTTGCTGCATCACTGTCTTGTTTGTTTACGTGGTTGGCTGATTACCACTTAACTGTATTTTTGACTCCTTTGTGAATCACCAGTATCCCATCTTCATCCTCAGACTTCTAGTCAGCAGTTTTCCCATGGGCTGATGACAGGGCTTAAGGCTGCAGACTCCTGACAGTTCACTGTGACGATTTTATCAGATCTGAGATTAAGTTAATATTGCAGGTTTTGCTGGTTTTCTGAGTAGGGAGTTGTTAATTAATTCAAGTTATTAACTAATCACCCATTCTTCACAAAGTATATCATTTGAGACACTAACATTGATGAGAAAGTGTGGATGATAAAGCAGTAAATTTTCTCAACCTGGAAAAGTAGTGTCTGTCCATAACCTGTCTTACATGTAAGTCCCTAATTTGGCCAGTCTCAAGTTTTTCATTTCTTTGTTCACTTGCTATTGTAAGGATACTTTTCCAAAAGACTGTGTCTTTGCTTTATTAGACTTCTTGAGAATGACTCAAGTAGCACATACTGTCCTACCACTCTTAACTGTACATGTAAACCCCTGTTATTTTCATGCATACCTTGGAGTGATATTTCCAAAGATTTACACTTTGTGCTACTGATTTGCAGTAACTATCACCCAGGAAATTAATATTCATCAGGAAATACACCCTAAGGTCCTGGAACACAACAGTATTTGTAACATGTTGAGCATTCTATGTATTCACAATATCCATACTGTAGGAAGTTCTTCAGATTTCCATCCTTCCAAAGGACCATGTCTGTAACAGAATGTGCAAACCTGATGTTTTACTTTATCAAATTTTTTTAACTCTTCTGATTTACATGTATGGATTTTTAGTGAAAACACTAGATGGACTTTGAATGCCATCACAGAAGATTTTTTTTTTTATATCCGTGCTATTTCAAGTAGATCAACAGCAGCAATAGAATATATGTACTAGCTTTAAGGTTTTTGAATAATCTTCCAGATGCATTACATGAGTCTGTAACTTCCATTCAGAGTATGCTGTAAACAGCCTACTGCTGAAACCCATAAATTACAGGCAGAAGCATTCAGACCAAGTACATTATTTCTCTGGACAGCAGCTGAAATCAAGTGTATGCTATTTTTAATTCAAAGAGATTCCTGTGAAATTCTTAACTTTTTGGTAACTTTGACAAATCTGCATAATTCATGCTTTAGGTAGCTTCATTTATTCCTAACTTAACTGCTTATTTTAAATTAGCATTTTTATGACAAGTACCTAACAAGGCTATTTAAGGTTTACAAACTTTTTTCATATACTTATATATTTATATTTAATAATAGAGTTTTGATTTTCTCTGTTGTATTGGAAAAGAAAAAGGACACAGTATTTGTAGTTACAGGAAATACTAACAACTGATTTAGGGATGGCGAAGTATAAAATGAAGCAAATCAGAATCAGCAGGAAAAAATGTAGAAAAGGGTTGTTTTTATTGTTGCATGCTTACACTTTTTAACTGTATATATCCTAATATGACTAATATTGACAAGCTTTTACAGCCTGAGAAAGGTACAAGCAAAACCATATTTACAGCTTAAATATTGGATGTATTCTGTTTTGTGAACAGAGTGAGAGTAGTTGTATGATGAGTGCAAATACTAAACCAGTAGCTGGCAGTGCAAAATACAGATTCCATGCAGTTTGCCGTCAGATGCATGACCAATGAATCAGTACTTGTTCCCAGGTGAAACCTGAACTCACCAACTTCTTCCTACAAAAAGCTGGAGTTTGTTGGGTTTTTTCTGTTTTTGTCTTTGTTGTTGTTGGTTTGGTTTGGTTTGGTTTTTGTTCGGGGTTGTGGTTTTTTTGGTTTGGTTCAGCTTGTTTTGGTTTGGTTTCATTCTTATTTTCTCTTTGGCCAGTGTTATTGCAGAGTTATGCTGCTTGCCAGACTTTCTGAATAAAAGAAAACCTAAGAAATATTTATAGTGTTGAGTTCATTCTGTGGCTGTTCATTCAGAGTCAGTTAGCTGCTTGAAAAAGCATATCTTAGATGAAAAGCAACCACTGGTGACTTTTATACTGTATTTTTAAAGAACTTTGAGACCATGATTGGCAGACCTACTTTGCTATCTCCAACTTTTCAAAGCTGGATTTTTTTTCAATATCTAATTTGGACTTTCTTTCAATTATTTTGGTACCTAATAAATATTCAGATAAATAATTGCATACCTCTTCACAAAGAATGACAAGGTGGAAATGAAAAAACACCAAGCCTTTCTGCTTCCTTAGCAAAGTTTATACAGTACAAATATGTTTTGATTTTATCAGACATCATCATTCCTTTAGGGGTGGAGAAACTCTAGCAATTTTTTGACAGCTTCATCACAAGCAAGAGCCTCTAGAGTCTGAAACCTCTGTCCAGTGTGTCTTTGATAGAATAAATTAACATATAATTTTCTTTCTCTTTGAAGTTATGGCAGTACTTTAGCTAAATATGATTGAAAAGAACTTAAGTGTTACAAAATGAGAAGATGTCTATATTCTCTAGAGCATGACCTAAAAATGTAGGTGCAGCAATTAGCCAAGATTTTTCTCCTTCTGTCAAGGTCCTTTTCACATTCAATTTATAAAAACAGAAAACTCTTTATTAAACAGCATTTTAGTCAAAGTAACTATGGCATTCAGTAATCTCTTGTAGCTGAAGCTGTTTGCAGGGATATCAGCCTGTTTTTTGGGGGTAGTGCAATTATCTTTGTGAAAGAGTAATAAATGTATTCAACACTGTGCCTTATCTTTGGTATCATCTAGTCTCATGTTAGTCCTGTACAGCTCCTAACAAGCTTCCAGGTATACCCATGACATTTATGAATCTCAAGTTGAAGATCTGTACGAGTTGCAGAAGTTCCTCTATATTGGGTAAAGATGTGTGGAATTCCTTTCTTTCAGAGAAATATCTCAGTTCCAAAATTCAGTGTCAGCTGATTCCCATTTTGGAATGGGAATAGTTGTTGCATAAAATTATTGCCTGAAGGTCTTCTCTATGTCCTCAGCTTCAGAGCTTAGGACAATCTATCCTTGGCTAGTAGATATAACTTCATGAATTTACAGAAACACTTTAATTCAAATATTAGCTTCCCCTACAAACAATGGAGAAAGGCAGTGCTTGGAGTGAATGTAGGGTGAAAATTGCCTGATTCCAGAGAAAAACATGATCTATCCATCCCAGTGATGACTTAAATTTATGACAACTTGAAAGAAACATTTACTGGGAATTTTTATATTAGAAAATTGTTTTCTTTGCATCCAAATTCAGGTTTTATCTAGTTCTAAGTCAACTTTAAATCAGGTTTGAATTCAGGTCATTATCTAATTTTACATATTTTGGTTTTTTTTCTTTCATTTGAGAAGTTAAATCATTGCAGGAAAAAGCACTGAATTTTAACCCTCAAAAACCAAATGTAATTCAAAACCAATTCCATGTATATTAAAAATATTTTATAGATAATACTCCTTTTCTAGTTGTTCTCCTTTCTTACTTTAAAAAGCTTGATTTAAAAGGACCCTATTCTCAAAGCAATTACAGACAAGCCATGCTTGGCTTTCTCAGACAGCAGAAATTCATAAGGCTGAATTCAGTCCCCTGGGACTGTCCTTTATGGTTTGAAGGGTGGTATTATTTATTCAAAGCTGATTCAGAAAGACATTGTGCAAAGTATCTAGGAGGTTGAATGCTGAAGATATTATTTTGAACATCTGCAAAATTTATGGTTTTTATCTTTTCTTCTCATTTTTAGCCCAGTTTCATTAAGAAAGGTTTGTGCAATCACTTGTTCTGTCTGTCATTCCCTTTTCTCTAATAAACGTTTACCTGTGTTCACAGTGTGAAGAGGTTTTTCTTTATATCTAATAACAATTTTCCTTCTGGCAATTTGTGCCTGTTGCATCTTGTCCTGTGCACCTCAGAGAGAAAGCTGGCATCTAATAGCTGATTTTCTAGTCTAAATTGCTCATCCTAACTTCCTCTGGTTAGTAGAAAGAGATTTACACATCCAGTGATTCCAGCCAGTCGTCTCCAGCACTGTCTCAATGAGCTGAATCACCTCTGAAGGTGCGTATTTCTCTGACTGCAGTTGAAATACAGGTTAGTTTTAGATAAATAACTCTTTCTCGTAGCATGGCTTTAAATTAAGCTGAATACTAATGCTTCACTGGGATCACGAAGGGATCCACAGTTATTTCCGCCTTTATAACTTTTTGTGTCTTTATGCCTTTTATATCTCAGTCACCAACATTATATTAGGATGATGAGTCACACTTTCTTACTTGTAGTTTGTATATGAATCCTTTTATTGTTGATTTTCTTTGCTTTGACTGTAAGTGTTCTGATTTGATTCGAATACGGTCTGGCGTAAGTATTGAGAAAGTCTTGTCGTTTATGTGTGAAGGGTCAAATTGATGATTAAAACTTCCAAAGGCTATAGAGGGAGGGATTTTCATCATAAGGCTTATAAAACCTTTAACAAGGCTATTAAATAAACAAAGATTTTATGTCAGCTTTTCATTTTGGAGTATTAGAAGCTTGGAATGTTTTCATGGAGGGCTTTTATAGTTAAGAGGCATGATGACAAATTTTGGAATAGAATTGTTTTGGTTGGGAGAACCCAGAAAGACCTTGTTTTGATTGGTGATGAAAAAGAAATAGCCGTCAAATTCTCATGTCTTCAGTTAGAAAACCGCAAGATTGTCACAGTCATTGTGCCATAGATAAATTATCATTGATGCAGTGATGATCAATGAGCATATTTGTGGGAGGACAGATGACTGTATTAACTTAAGCACAGTAGGCATCTCTTATTAGTCATAATAAGAAAAAGTACTAGTTTATATGAATTTTATTTTTTTCTATTCTATCCTACATGCTTTCTTTAAAACTTTTTCTGGAAGTGAAAAGTATATTATAAAACAGGAAATATAAAATGTTTTAACTGATTGAAGAAGGTTAAAAAAAAAGGGATTTCTTTTGGTGGTTCTTGTCAGACAATAGATTCAATTTCCAAATACTTTCAAGCAGTTTTCTAGTGATGTCCATATTCGTGTCCTAAATATGTCAGATCCAAACAGTTTTCTTCAGGGTTTTTTGGTATGCCATTTTCTAGTCTTTCTAGTAGACTGACCAAGACAAGGCTAATATAGGTATAGGAAAGCATCTGCAGAATCATGGTGATTATTATACTAAATCAGGTGCTGGGCTCAACATGCAAATTGTGTTCCCAGGAAACACCAGTAACTCTTATCCACTTTATTTACCCACTTTAACTTGAAAATGTAGTTATTTCTTGAAATAGAACTCTGCACTGTCATATATACATAAAAAGGTCTGCCTCTGTTGATGGCCCCTGTAAAGTTGTTTCATGGTCACAGTACATAATATACACGCTTACTTTTGGGAAAGGAAATTTATAATGAAAATTTTTTTCTAGTGGAAAGCATAGGTCATGGGACATGCAGCTTTTTAAGTGCACTAGCAATAGATTTTATGTGTCCCAAGAACACATTTTCATAGTGACATTCAATGTAAAGACATTTGAAAGATAAGAATCCAAAAATAACAGTTTTATACAGTTTACAGATAGAAGCGTGATACTGCAGATATTTGATACTTTACAGAATCTGAATTCATGATAGGTTAAAGTATCTATATGCACTCAGATGATGAGATTGTATTTTCAATATGTGTAAGAGTGGTATTAATTTGTGTTTAAAGAATATGAGAGATGTTTCAGCATTCAATTTTAGTTGAACTTCTAACATTTTAAATTGTTTTTCAGTCCTCTGCTGAGTGACTTTACCTAAAAAAAAGAGAAGGGAAATATTTGCTTTAGATTAAAAGAATAAAATAAATCTCTTGTTCTTTTATATTTCCCCTGTATTCCTGAAGATTCAGGAGAAAACCCAAAATAAAACACTGTAGGAAACAAAAAATAGAAGAATGGCTAGAGTTACAATCATTGCTGATAGAGCCTTTGCCATCTTTCTTATATCTTAGTCATCTAGTGTGGGGAAAACCTGGCTTCAGTTTTCTTCTCTGTCATAGAAAATAAAAGTCTTTCACATCTTAAACTTATATTCTCTTTGATCTCATGTTTTCCTCCTGATTTTCCAGTTCAATAATTGTTGCTCTTGTAGCCCCTTGGAACAAATGAAATTGATTCCAAGAAAACCTTCTAGAGAAAATGATTTGAAGTTGCTAGTAATTTCAAAGTTATCTAAGGTACAATGTTACAGAGTTCAATTTTCTTCAAAACCTATTTTGGAGCTGATATCTTGGACCTTGAGAGACAGTCAAGTTAAAAAATCCCAGCGATGCAGCAAAGTCCAGGGAACTTAGAAGTGATGATGTTTGCAGATTCTACTGTCAGCATGATATTCTCCTCCTGAATCTTGTCTATGCTTTGCTTTCAGGCTTGGTACCTGATAGATGGAAAATGGAAAAAGCTACATTGAATATCTAATTTTGACTGTGGGCATGTACAAATGCCTTCGTATTTTCTTTTGCTTTCAGTTTTGTTTAAAACATAGTATAGCTGGAAAGAAGTGATAATGCAGAAAATAAATTAACATAGACTGGAATATCAGACTAGAGAAGTAGTTAATTCTATTAAATTAAATGAGGGAAAGATTGATTTTTTTGTCCAATATAACTGTGTGGATGACATTTCATAGTTACTAAGAACAAGTTACCAAAAGTATTCTTTGAATTTGTTGTGGTGCTACAGCTGTCCAAGTAAATGAAATATTTCTGGACAAGTTTCTAAGTAATGGAATTAGTCCCTATTTGCATGGCTGTGATTGAGTCTAATATTTTATACCACATTCAAGTGTAAACTAGTTTAGTTTAAAAGCATCATAAATTGGAATAATTTGTTTTCTTTATTGATAAAATTGCAAAATATTGAAATAAAAAAGTGCTCAATTGAAATTCAGCTGAACTCTGATTCTATGATTCAGTGAAAGGTAATTCTTAGAATCTACACCATACAAACCCTTTGTAATGCACGCACACAAAATCAGCTTTTAGAGTTCAGTCACTTTGTTAATTTTGGGCACTAGACAAGTGCAGATAATGTGGAGTTGTCTAGGTCTGTTGCTACTTTGGTGGGGCTTTTTTGGTGGAGGAGGCTTTGTTCTTAAATTTCTAAAATGGCCTGTTACCAATGATCAGTATTTTAAATAAAGATTTTGAAACTGCTTACCTTCACCAGCAGTTAGGGCCACAAATAGTTTCTTTAGTATACGCTGAGCTTTAGTTAGCATAAGCAATAAAAACTTGAAAATAAGAGACAGTTCAGGAATTCTAAAATACTGAGACACTGCAACTGAGTTCTTAGCACATGTCATTATTGCTAAAGTTACTCAGTTGTTTATTAGTTCTAAGTCAGTATTTTGTTTTTAAGGTGTATTTTACTTAATGACAAGAAAGTTTTATCTTGCCATTGTCATGTGATTTAAACATATTCTATAGATCTGTATGTGATCTAAACTGATATCACTCTAGGCAAATCCATAAAAAATTAATTTAAAGACACCTAAAAATTTTGCTAGTGCAAATTACCAGAGTGTTATTTTGTTTTAACTTGGTTTGGTATACTGTATTTATAAAATATGACATAATTGGGTACATACAGGTTAAGAAATGAATAAATCAAATATCAGAGAGAAGTAGTCCAAAAAAAAAAAAATTGGAATGCTATCTATGAACAGACATAGAATACAATAGAAAAAACATGATTTATAAAACAAGCTGAGTTTTATAGCATTCTTTAGGTGATATTTTTAACAATATTTAAGCCCTTTTTTTGAGACCGATTTAATTAGTTACTGATGGCACAAATTTTTTTCTATTTCACATTAGCATCACAACAAAGAATAAGCCTTTGCAGCTCTTGCAAAATCATCAGTCAAGCATGCATTACATTGGTGAGCCATAGAGTAGTTTTTGAATTGTTAATGTCTTGTTAAGTGTCAGTGTGATGAATTATCTTTTGAAAGATGTGCCAATGTATAGGTTGCAATGTATATCACACAACAGTATTTGCATAATGTTCTGCTATTTTAAATTCAAGCATTAAAAGCATGGAGCATGAAAAATAAAGGTTTAATAAAGGTGGAATATATTCTGTGTGAGCATCTGAAATACCGTAATTACTGTAACTAATTGTTAAACTACATGTTTCAGATTATTCTTGACTCTGCAATATCTCCTGTGGCTGACAACTTTCAGTATTAATTACCAGCCAGTTCATTAATTGTATGAGGATTTCTCAATGACAGGCAAAATTCATTCTCATTATTCTTTAACTTGGATAATAACAAAAGAGGCTGCAGTGAAAAAGGTTAGAGTATCATCAGCAGAAATCGTGCCAAGTCCAGCCAATTGCATCAGGAAGACGTCATATGTTCAGTGGCCACAATAGAGGCAAACAAAACTGCTGGTTTCTTCTGCGCTCAAGGATCTGTGATTACTTGGCAGGTGGAGATGTTCCAGTGTGTCTAAGCCTGCTTACTGGCAATCTGTCTGACAGCACAGATACCCACACCCTCATCAAAATAGGAAATCTTAATCCTGGCAGCAGTCTAAAGGAAAACATGGACAATGACATGGTCGGATTCAACAGCAGATGGCAAATACATTATTTTAAAATATCCGGATATAAACTGTAGAGTGTATCTGTACAGCATGCATCAGTGAAGGATCTCTGCCACATAACCCTTGGCGAAGGGTAAAGAAATTATATTAATACAGGCAGGGGAAACACTGGATGAACTAAAAGGACATTTTGCTTACTGAAGATCCTATGATAATCATGTGCCAGCACCCTCCTTGGCAGTGTAAATTTTCCCACAAAGAATCTGGCTGAAGGTCCTCAACTTTTTTTATTCTCTAGTGATTGTTGAAAACTGGGTCTTGTGCTCTAAGAGGCATCTTTGAATCCTCCCACTGAGCAGTTCATATAATATCAAGGATATGTAGCCCCCATTAGGAAACAGCAAACCAACCGTTTTCTAGTATTCTGTAGACAAGGAAGACTGCATTTTTTTCCAAGTAAAAGTTTTGTAAATATTCTGGGATTAAGCCTTCTCTTCCAATTAAAACAATAAACAAGCAACCAAAACCTAATAAAAGTTAGATAGTCTCAAATAACTGAACTGAGGATATGTAGAGTCAGACCAGTGCTTTCCTCAAAGCCCTCAGGTGAAAAATACTCTCCTTCAAATCTAGTTGGATGGTTTAGAAGATGTTACAGTGCAATACTGATACTGCCATTGGCATGTACATATATTTTGTGGTAGTTGAACAGCAAATATGTTCTTACTCATTGATCTCAA
This sequence comes from Elanus axillaris, assembly GCA_026212715.1. Lineage (NCBI taxonomy): Eukaryota > Metazoa > Chordata > Aves > Accipitriformes > Accipitridae > Elanus > Elanus axillaris. The sequence goes on along the minus strand of JANZLQ010000065.1, from coordinate 9,894,988 downwards.
TTCCCTTTTTTGGTAAAATGAATGGAATAGCTTATTTGCTTTTATAGCCTAACTGGTTTCATGTGTCTGTCTCTAAAATTACATTTTTGTGAATGATTAGACAATTGCAATTGCAATTGTGGAACTGTGTTCCAAAGCTTTTTTTTTTTTTTTTTTGTAGCTCTACTTGGACTGTTTTGGAGCATGATAGAGGCATTTTTAGGAAGCATCTCTTACTGGGTCCTTCTTATAGTCCCAGAGATTTTTTCACTTTGATTTTTTCCTACCAGTGATAGTTCTTGGAAGACATGAAAAACGGAGTGTGGTTTGATTGCATGGGGGAGCTACAAAAAGGGGAGAGAAGCAAAGGCATAAAATAAACTTTTCACTTCAGCTTTCAATAAGAAAAAAATACTTACATTTCCTATAGGAATTGCAAATAATGTTACAAGTTTCAGTGGCTAAACATCTGTTCAGACCTTATAGCTGTACCAAAAACTATTTTAAGAAAAATTATGAAAAAACTATTTCTATGCATATTAGTCGAAGCCAGTTTATGATACCAACAAGACACTACTACTTTCTTAACAGTCTCTGATAAAGAGCTGATACTTTAAATGCGCTTTTTATGCCACAGGTCCATCAAGTCCAAACAAAGTGTTAAATTTCTAGATACTGTCTGTCTTTTACAGTATGAATGGTTCACAGAAATAGTCTTTTTGGAGATTACCTCAAAACTGAAAAGAACAGTCTGGAAAACTGTTAGAAATGTAGGTGGGTAGGTGATTAAGTTTTTCTTGAAGTTAGTTCATAGCCTGCTTTCCCTCTCCAAAAAACTGTAAACAAGGGTTCTGGATGGAGATGTTGCAGGAGACATTTTACAGTGGATCCTTCTAGCAAAAGCTTAATATATATACTTTGTGAAAGTCAACATCTTTGCTAATCTTCCCATACAGTGTCAAAACCAAGAATGCAAACATACAAAAATACCTGAAAAGGCTTGAAGAAAACATATGACAACTTCTAATGCACGGTATTTCTTTATTTCAAAAAGCTCAATACAAAAATTAAAACACAACCTTGTAGATAATCAAGATCAACAAAAAAACCTGAAATGTACGTGTACACACATACATACATATATGTATACTTGCAAACATATAAAATGGATTCTAATGAGTCTGTTTAGTCTATGTTCTACCAACTTTCATCAGTATAAAAATGTGGCTGTTTCTTTGTTGCTTTTTCTTTTCATCCCATGAATTTTGTTTTAGTAATGAGAATTGCATGTTAAACACTAGTTTTTTAAGGAAAGGAAATCCTAGCAAATAAAATACTGACTTGAAAAGAAATACAGGAAATATTCTTATATTAATTAAATTCTCCTTTTCTAGCAGTAATAGAAAGATGCCCTGTCATTTAGTCTATTCGCCTTATCATTTGAGATAATAGGTAATTGGAATAAAGATAGGAGTAATGAATCAGTTTGTTCTGTTGTTATTCTAAATAATGTATGGTTACTGAATTTTTTTCTGTGCAGATTTGTACGGAATTCATTCGCCCTCTAGGACGGTACTGGTTTTGTTTATCCATAGGAAACTGCAACAAATGAATTCATCATTGTAACTGTTTCAAACAGTATTCTAATAATATATATATTTCATTTGTATAGAACAACGTTTGGCAATCAGATAGACCTTTAGATCTCTTTTCCTGTTGGTTATTCATAGCCTGTTATTATTAGAGTTTGTTTGCCATGTTTATGAAGCCAAGCCCTTTGTTCAAAGAAAATTGTTATATTTAGATCCATTAGGTATTGTTGAGATATACGTTAGGTACTATAGAGATATACTGGTTTTATTAGTTTAAACTGGATGACATTTCATATTTACATTAAGAAAATAATTTGGAATTATGTGCAGAATGTGACTGCAATGTAGGATTCAGTTAAGACTGACACTTAAATTTAGGCATGTACATCCACATACCAACATATAAGCTTCCCTCATAGCTAACAACGTTACCAGTGGAGCCAAGGAGCTCTGGTGCCTAAGGCATAGTTCAGCTATCTAAACATAGTTTTAGTCAACCTCAAAGGTGTCACGCAGTCTCTGGCTGCCATTCCAGCAAGTCATGGGTTCTCCTGTGGGCTCCATGTCACATCCACCAGCCTTGAGTGAGTGAGATACTGCTCAGTGCTGGAAGTGGTACTTGACATTTCTGTTTAGGAAATCATTATCCTTCTCTTAACTGCATTTTCTGGCTCTTCATTGACTATAATAGAAGATTAGACACCAAGTTCACACATATATACCTAATACTAGTTTTCTTAATTCTGTATTGAATCCCATCCAGCCACCTGTCATATCATCTGTGGATGTGGTCCACATCCATCATCAGCTTGGTCTCAGGTTATGTTGCATTTCTAAATATTTACATTATCACACTAAATCTCTTTAGTTTCCTTCACTCATGCATATATAAAAGGGAATTTGTTAAATGATAAACAGAATATTAAGAATGACAGGCAAACCAACTATAGAGAATCAGAAAATTAACAAAATGTATAATTCAATATATTGTCATATAAGGACAATAATTGTAGCTATTATCAGGAAAGAATTTGAGATATCAGTCAATAAATAATTTGAACACTATTTATTCCTATTTTGATCAAAAAATTAAAGAAGTAAATTAATAGTGCAGTGGTTATCATGAAATTAAGATACTGATGATAGATTGTGTATTTTTGAATATTTATAGCTACTATATTAATAGAACTTTTAACAAAGTATACATTATGTAGAAGAAAGAAGAACACGTGATAAAAATAAATTTACACAAATATGAATTACATTGCTCCACTACCAGTACCTATCAATAAATTAAACATAGTCTTTGAGAAAATATTTTATATGGGTAGTATTTTCTTGAAGTTGCTTTTTTGTCTGTCTGCCTTATTACAAATTTATGTGTCAAATCTCTTGTTGTCCTTAAGGCTGTAGCCTCCAGAGGGCTACTACTGTACCTAATACCTGAAGTCAAGCAGTTCTTTCACAGAATCTTTTCTCCACAGTAGTTGTATTGCTGAACATAGCTGTGTCACCTACTTCTCCCAGCAATATAAATGATAAAAACCCTTACTTTTGTATAAGTCCTGTTGCTATTTCTTGTTACAGAAAGAATAAACTTTTTGTCTGAAATTAAAACTGAAATCAATCTAAATGCACAAAACCTCATTCTAAATTTAAAGATACAGAAGTGTCAGCTTTTCTGCAGTCTTTGTTCCATGCTGCCACTGTTCAGTGCTTAAATACCAGTGACACGATGTACTATAATTCATGTTAATATGACAGCACAAGTATATGTGAATATTCCTCCTTAACGTACCCTAAAGCCTGTCTCTAATATCAGAACTGCATTGAAATATTTAAATAGTCATGGAAACTTTGTTTAAATTACTCTCTAATGACTTCATTTATAAGTATCTTTTCCTAATTCCTCTTTTACTGGTAAAATAACTGGCAAAAGAAAGCAGGTTCTGAAGAAAAAGTTTTAAACTGGATGCTTGCACTTTCATAAAATATGCACCTTATTTAGTTGGAATCCCAAAAAGAATCAGTCATTTACTTCTTTTTGATTTCATCTCCTTTTATCTAAAGAGTATCAATAAAAGGTTCATCCCTCAAGATAACTGCAGTGTTACTGTAACTATTCCACAAGGCAGAATTTTATTAACTCTGGGTAATCCCTCAGATCCTTGAATTCAGTGAATGCTGTGTTTGTGGATCTAAGAGCAGAATGTGTATTTGTACATTCTATGGAGGACTTCTGGCAGTCAGGACAGCTTCTTTCCTTCTGTGTTGTCTCAAATACCTATGAATCCCATGCCTATTCTCATCTCCAGGATGCTTCACCATTACTTTTGTTTTGAAAATGGGCTTAGTTTTTCATTTCAGCTACTCAAGTGTCTCTCTAGGTTTTGTCTCCTTCAGTGTCTCCAAAAAGAACTATTGGGCTATGGAAGTTTGTTGTAAACAAAAAAAAGAATTACAAAAGATCTTCTCCTAACCCAGTTTTAATCTGTGAATCTTCCTCTTTCACACAGATGCCTTACTTTCAAGTAGCTTAAAACACTTTATAGATGTGTTGATAGTATGGAATTGTTTAAATATGTGGCAAAATGAAACAGTGCAGCACTGTAAATGGTCTTTGACTCACCTCCTCCAAAATTCAGTCTCCTAGAGCTCTAAAGTGACACAAAAATGTAACACAGAAAAGAACTGTGGAGAAATCACATAATATTTAAGAATGATGGTAGACATACTGATTACATCAAAAATTTGGGGGTTCCTTCACTGTACCTTTACATCCATTCTTTTAAGAAGGGCTCAGGTTAGGCTGACTTGGCTTATTTCTTATTTCATATTGCCGTTCCATATTTGAATATTTCATATTTCATCAAATATAAAATAAAACCTCTAGCCTTAAGGACTGCAAAACGGAAATAAAAGCCTTTCTGAACTTAACAAACTATAACTATTACTGAATGTTTTGACAGATTCTGAAACAATTTGTAATGAAACATAACTAAAAAATCCTGTCCTTTTGTCTCGGTGTCCAGTTAGGCTCCAGTAATAATAATATGAATTTTAACATTTATATCTCATTGATGATCAAAGTATATTAGAAAGAAAAGATTTTCATATGATGAAGCCTGCACCCTACTGTGTGAAATTTCACCATAAATTTCACCAACATAATTTCTAAGGATAAAATCAAAAGCCTAGGGAAAGTTTGAACAAATCAAGATCACTGAGTATGTCTGAGAAAAATGTAGAACTGTTTTTATTTTATCCAGTGACCACTTAATCAAAAATTCATACTACGGCCAGGGAGTCAGGACTTCTGTTTTGAGTTGAAAATGCTCTTCACTGACTACAGGTATGTGATCCTCTTTGCTCTTCAGCCTTGCCCACCTTGCTTTTTTTACTACATTGAGACATATTCTCAGGTGTGAAAACTGAGATACTGGAAAAGCACTAAATATTCCTTATAATGTCCTTAACAAAAAGCAACAGAGAACCTTGTCAAGATACTTTGCAATGTATATAACTGAGTCAAACGAGAACTCATGTGACTGCAAAAAAGACCCTGTCCCACCAAAGCAAAGTGGCATAAGTTTCCTGCATTCACTGGTGGGGGGGGGGGGGGGGACCCAACACCCCCTTATTTGGCTTAGT
>JANZLQ010000065.1:9856588-9889666 GCA_026212715.1 Elanus axillaris | reverse complement strand
TGGTGGGGGGGGGGGGGGGGAACCAACACCACCTTATTTGTCTTAGTTCTCTGAAATAAACTTACTGAGCAAAAGAGCGTCCACCTGAATCTTATTGTTGTTCAGTAATGTATTCCTGACATAGGCATTCAAAGTTTGGTCTCCAAAGCTTTTATATCTTTTATAGAAGGGCAGATGGAATTGGTCGACTAAAAGAGATAGCATTTCCATTTTGAGACCTGGGTAATTCCTAAGTAGGGCAGTAACAATTCAATTTAATAGTAGTGGAGGAAGGAAAGAAGTACATACAACTTTCTACTTAGGACAGTTAATACTATGTACCATGTTTTCCCAATCTTCTCCTTTGGTTATGATGCTGAATCTAAGGCTTTAGTGGATAAACAACTTTCTATGCAGTTTCAATGCATTATACATCTTATTTAAATAGAATAGAATAGAACAGAACAGAACAGAACAGAAAGTTCCAGTTGGAAGGGACCTAGAGTGATAATCTAGTTCAACTGCCTGACCACTACAGGGCTCACCAAAAGTTAAAGCATGTTATTAAGGAAATTGTCCAGTACCACATTAGAGTGAAGTGTAGCAAAGGAAGTTGTGGGTATATTATTAAACACAGTTTCAAGCCAGCTGTAAAAAGAAAAAAAAAAGAAGTCATAGAAAAATTTAGTAAGCCCTCCATCTTTCATATTAGAAATGGAAAAAAACTTATGCTCATCTTGTTTAGAGAGCCATATCACAATGTTTAACCCTGGGATTTAAGTTACAGGAAGTTCTACATATTCTCCTATCCAATATTGGATGCAGCACTGAGCAAACCTTTGAGTAGTGTTGTCTTTTTAAAGTGATGATAATCTTATTAGCTGTTTAATAGCCCAAAAGATGTCAAGCAATGAATGCAACAATGAATCAAAAAATAATAATTCTTTGAATACTTGATCTCAATTTTGGTTTTACGGTTCTTGAAAATATAACTGCAAGTGATATCATTGCTTGATCCGGAGGCTACTAAATTAGAAAGTTTCCAATTACCTATCTCAACACTGGCTGTGAAGAAAACTGAAGAGACTTTGTCTGGGTTGTGTAAAATTGAGAAATAAGCCCCTGGCATATTAAGCATGGTGAATATTTATTATGATTGTCGTCTAGAAGACAGACAGGACCAGTATCAAAGAGCTTGCATTTCTGTATCAAGTACACGGCTGAACTAATTTTAAATTCACTGTGTTTGTTACACTATAGGAAGTGTGCTGATGCCTTTCTGTAGCTTTACTCTTCTCACCAAATAGCTATGTGAGAATGCAGGAACAGAGTACATTAGTTTATAAAACAAAGAATCAAACCGTGGAATGAAATACAAAATGACATCTGCTTTTACAGTAAACACTCTTCATGCTTCTTGGATGTGTATGAATCAGGGATGTTGTAGCACAACCAAGAAAATGTTAAGAGAGCAGGTTCTTAGAGAAATATTTGTTACAGGATGGGTTTCTGAGCTTCACTAGAATATCATTAAGCTCTATACACTTCTCTTAATGGTAATCCAATTTTGCTTTGTTAGAAATGAATCTTAATTATGATGCTTATGTGGTGCTTGTATAACACTTTGGAAAACCCTGGGTAAAAAGAACAATCACAGACCTGTTCTATAATAACAGAGAATGAAAACAGAAAATAAAAATCTGTCATAAATTGCCTGCATACAGAATAAATGGTGATAGAGCTGAATCCTTTATGCTTACTGTGTGAACTGAAAAAGACAAAATGTGATTTGATCCACTTACAGATAATGATTGGCACTGTATCAAGAAAATTGCTCAGCTACCAATATAAATCCCTAAAGAGAGCATCATTATTCAATGAAAATGTACAATTTAACTTTTTAAAACCCACCAGAAGTGACTGTGCTTTCTTACATTGTTTTATTAGTAAGATCCGTTTAAAAAGAATGAGGATCTTGTGTTTAAGAACTTAATAAAATTACATTAGTGAATACAGATTTTTTTCTCATGCATTACTATGCAGTAGTAATTCAGTGAAATAGTGTCTGCTCTCCCTTGTGTCCATCCCTCTACCCCGGCCCCATTTTTTCTGGATACATATACAGTAAAATCATGGGAAATGCATGTTTTATGTGGGGAGATGAGTTGCCTGGCAACAACATCAGTGTCAATTTCTCTTCAGTATGTAGTATGTGTCCATGTCTAGAAAGCTATTTATCTTCATTAGACCTAAGTAATTTAGGTTGTCAAGTCTCTGGTGACTATTAGGTATCTGATAACCATATATTTCGTGCTCGACCAGATGTACTTACAAGCAAAATAAAACCAGCATAAACTTGCATATTTCCAGATTATGGCATCATTAACACTGGAGTGTTGTCTCCCTCTTCTTCGTTCCCTCTTCTGATTGGTACCCATTAAGTAAACTGTTCCAATGGAAAGTGAAGACCAAGTGACTTAATTATCAACCTTCCTTTTAACGGTGGCATTGTTCTAATTATGACTGTCTGAGCATAAACCTGTTTCTTGCATTTCAATTAAAAATTCGTAAGATGTTTTTTTCCACTGTATCGCCCAATAAAACTGACAAACTGATTAAAGTCACTAAAGGCAGCTTGGGACCACTATGTATGCAATTTCACTCTATTGGAAAAAAAACACCAACCAACCAAAAAAAAGCCCCAAACAACAACCCCCCACCCCCATATAGCTCTACATGTCTATTTATGTCTATATAGAGATACATATATATATATACACACATATATCTGTAAATATGTATGTATGCACATATGTATCTGCATATATATATAAAACTCCCTGACATTTCTGCCCCAAAGCCAGGCTGCAGTTGCAATACAGAAATTACCAACTATGTCACAGTCATCTTGCAGTGATTCACTACACTTCAGAATAAAAAAAGACATGCTGTTGATCATAAGGTTTCTCAAGTGACATAGAGAATGACACCTCTTATATCCATAAGATTTACAAAAATCCTTGCATAAATGTTTACATTTGAAGGTGTTTCTTACAGTGTCCTTAATTATATTTAGCTTACAAAGGCTTAACACTAGACATTCTTTAGAGAATTCTCTTAGAGAAACATAAAGAGGCATAGAGCCACTTGAACAGGAAGGGAAAAAACAGTTTATTCTTATTTAACCTGACCCTTTTACCCTTGTTGAAGATGCTGCTGACAAAGGAGAGACTTTGTACAAAAATATCAATGCTAGCCATTTAAATGCTGCCAACATATGTGTTGAAATTAGTTTTTTTCTTTATTTTCTCCAATATGCAATGTGAAATATCACAAAAGATGAAATGGAAACAAATTGGAAGTTCTGTTCTTTTAAATAACCTCATCTTACTTATATTTACTATGCTTTTTTAACTGAACAGCATATCAGGGGACTGTTGGAAGCAAAAAACGGAGGATTTCTGTATTGAATATTTAGTTCAAATATAAGTATTCTTTTTTTTTTTTGAGTTAGTCTCCTTATGTGTTTAATTTGAATATCTGAGATGACATACAGTAGCCTATGTTCAACAGTAGTTCTAAATGTTAAGATTATCCTACATTTGATAGTTGTTTAAGAATGTTACATTTAAGCAGATGGAAATTTATTATATAAAAAATAATTGGTTTGGAAGGGGTATAGCAATTACAATAAACTAAGAATAGGGCTTCAGAAAGAAGCAGAAAAGAAAGAAAAAGACTCAGAGAGACTTTACAACACTACATGTGCATATCAGCTCCATATTAAGATATTATATGCATGTGACATGAAATAATGCAGTTCAACATCCTGAAGAGAGTGATGAAAGCAAGTAGGAGGGTTTAGGAACTGGTAGGTGGGATCTCATGGGAGGCAGCTCTGAATGGCAAAGGAGAGCAGGGAAGCTGTCAGGTCTTTAAGGACAGCATCCTTCAATTGCAAGTCTATCCTGACACCCAGGAAAACAAGTAGATAGATGAGGAGACTGACTTGGCTAAGCAGGGAGCTCATATCATAGCCTGAGCTTGATCCTGATGCTGTGGTCCTGTGTGAGATAGATGTCTAAACCTCCATGATAGTCAGTGGAAATCCATAGTTTAATTCATTTATTTTAAACTAGACATCCAGGGCCATTTGAGTTCCCTTAATTTATTCAGTATATCTGTACAGGACTAGCAGAACTTACAGGAGACCTGTGCCTTTCTGCAGTGGCAGATGGTGGCCAGGCAGGATACCACACGGCATTCTGAATGCTACAGTCTATTTGTGGGCAAGGGAATTCAATACTTACTCAACAGAGTAAATAGAGACTGAAGAGTAGCTCAGTTTATCTTAAAGCATGTGCTAAGGATGTGATTGCATGTCCAAGCATGGATGTTTAATGTTCCTTGAAATGTCCTAATATTACACTTGTTCTCCAGGAGCTAATCCTCAAGTGTGCAGGTATCTTACTGGCCCTTTGTTGGATATATCAAATACCCTTGAGTTCTTCTGTCTAGGTGTGTTAAGTATAAAAAGAATTCAGACACTTCTTATATATAGATTTCTACATGTAAATGTCTCAGTTTTGAACTGAATCACTGAATCTAATCCAAGTGTACATATATATATTTCAATAATAAAGATCATTCTGACTTCTGAAATTAAGCACCATGCTTATAATTAGGATGGTAACAGAATTATCTGCAGTAATGAAGTAATGGAAAAGCTAAATTTATCTGCAAAAGCTATAGACTTTATATAATAGGTAGATGGTGATGTATTCATATTACACAATTAAAAAGTAATTTCATAATAAATCAGGAAAGGACTGTTGGCATCTAATTAATGATATTAAACATTATTGGTGATGTGATGTACATTTATGGTAAGACAGTAAATTAGAAAATGACTTGGAATTTCCTGGTAAATATCAAGAAAGTAATTCTGGTTGATGTAGCAAAAAGAAGAGGCAGTAACTAGACTGTAGTCTGGAAACATGTACCTGAGTGCAGGAAGCTGATACAAAGGTTATTTAAACACTAGTTGCAATATAATCAAATACTCTGAGAATGAAACTAGATACAATTTAAAGAGATAAGATTTTTTAAAAGTATAAATAACAGATTCATCAGCCAACCAAGTCTTTGGAGAATTCTTAAACACTTCTAAATTTTAAAGCAAAGCATCCATACTTCCCCACAGAGATACGCTATCATTCAGATTAGAATTAATTAAATGAAGTCCATTGGACTGAGATTTAGATATGTAAGGCTGTTCATAACTTATTCCTTCTGTATTTATAATTCATAAATCTTTACTTTTTTTTTTTGAAACTGGCTACAAATTAGAAAACAAACTCACAGGATTTTTTTTCCTTAAGACTAAAAAAATATTATGCTCCTGTTACTCTTTGCCAACTGCTTCCTTAGTTCACTCAACATTATTTATTTGCTGTTTCCCTTAAACAGTTAGCCAATTGCATTCTATATAACTTTTCAAAGGCATGGTCCTATTTCTTAGAAGAAGAACCAGGAAGTTTACAATATACATAGCTTTGTTAGGTCTGTATGACTGGTCCAAGGTGCTGAATTCATCAGACAGGGATGTTACTCTGTTTTCTAGCAGTCTTATTCACATCATCAAGCTCATACTAGTCCTTGAGTTTTATTTGTAAAAAGCCAATAATCTTGTACTTGCACAATGTTTTCAGAATCAGTAAGGACTTTTTTTTTTCTCGCAATCCTACTGACTATTTTATATAATATCATGAAGTTTCTTTGCCTGGATTTTTAACTGAGTCATACATAAGAACATAGGAAATTTCTTTTTGTGTTGCTATCTACTAAGACATATAGTTTAGCATTTTGAGATAGATGGATAGGTAAAAAGATAGATAGAAATGTTTTCAGTATGGCAGCTCTCATGTGACTACTAAATTTTCTGTCATCCAGGGCAGGATTCACACATTCAGTATTCCTGGATTGGGCAGAATTCACACATACAATATTTCTGGATTGGATATATACATTTCAGTATATTCCCCTTTTAGAGTTAATCATATCATGTATTCCTTCCTTTCCGTGTTTTCTTTCCATGAGCTGATAAGTATTATGCAGAGATTCCTTATATCAACCTAAATCTGTTATTACAGATAACAGCCCCATGACTTCTGTTCATGTATCCTGAACTTTTCCTGTCCTTGCATAAGGGACTGTATATAGAATGGTACTCTTTATGTCAGCTCCCAAACCTTATTGCCATCCATCCTCAGTTACACTTTGTCTCTCCAAACATGTTTAATGTTATTGTCACTATCCTTCCTGCAAGTCAGCAAATACACAGCAAAGACTCATGATGTGGAGCTATGTAAGAAGCATTGTTATGTAAGTTTGTAAGATTTTTTTTTTTTATACTGGGATTTCAGCTTAGCATCTGCTGCTTTGACGTAGCCCCATCTTATAGCTTGTTTTCAGAGAAGATATCTTAAACAATAGTAAAAAGCTATGATATAATATTGTTTAGATGCTTTACACCATATATTTTGGTATGTTATAATCCTTCATGAAAATCCCATTATTTCATGTTTATTGAAGCTTGAGATCTGAAAATAATACTAGCATTTTTTTCTTATCTTTCAGATATTTTTGTTGTGCATTGAAGTTCAGGTTTTGTGCATTCTTTACCATATTATATTGGTTTTCTAAAAGTAGTTTGGCAAAAAATAAACTATTAATGTGACCTTGATTTCCTGACTTAACAAATGTGCACCTGTCCAAATAAACTTGAATATTTCCTGTTTGAAGTCTTTTTTGCTTAATAATAATAGTATCACCTTACAGTGTTAGAGTACCACAGAAATTTTCCTGACTCATTTCTCCTGAGACAAGGTAACGCTGCTCTCACTGGTCATTTACGCATTTATTCTGCCCGTTGTATACTAAGATAAAAGTCTTGATTGTAAGTGATCACAATCGGTTTGGTCTTCTTAAGTTTTATGCATCATAATTCTAGATGTATATTTTTTTCTACTTAGCATTTAGAGGCAAATACAATCTCTTAGTTTTTTCCAGTATTATGAAAGGGACTAGTATAGACTGACTAGATAGGAAATATTTGCACCCATGAAGCAGAACAAATAGAGCTGTAGGTCTGGGTATGGAGAGTACTTTGTGACACAAAGGAAAGCCATATGATTCAGTCCTTTCGGGCTCAATATAAGTGACTTAGCACAGGCTGTAATAATACTTGCAAAAATTCTGTGTATGTGAAAAATGTGGAAGCCATACACCTGATTTTAACTTTTACTTGTTGAATCTTTAAATGCAGTAAGTCTTCAGAAAGTTAGATTAACTTGACTCTCCATGAGTGAAATAGAAGGCCATATGCCTTCATTTTTTTTTAGAAGCCCATGAATAAAAACACAGAGGTAGATACCTGTTTCAAAGTACTGAGGCAAGTAAGGTATCTCTGCCTTGTTGCATGTGTTGTCATTAGTGCAACTGCTATTAGTGCAAGTGCTCTGCATGAGGCTGGGGCAGAAAAATTAGGAGTTAGGAGGAAGTAGGAACCAATACTTATAGTGGTTGATTCACTTTTTGTGTCAAATATTCACAGTAGCAAGATTCAGATGCCCTCTATAGCTTTGCCTTCACAGTTTTATCTAGTCAGGGGATTTATAGCACTGTTGAATTAAAGCAGCTATAAATTATTTTCAGAATGAAAACATCTTAATTTAAAATCCAGTATTCTATTAAATCATTTTTTGTCTCTAGAATTTTTCTCAGATAATATGTTTCATTAAAACTGGCACACTTACTTTTATAACATACAAAGAGGAGGCATTACATTTTATTTTTATTTCAGTAAAAAATGCATATAAAGCTATGTATCAGGCAACATATAAATGTGATTGCATGTAATCTTGCTTATGCACGTGTTAACTAGAAGTAACCATTTGCATCACAACTACAAAGCACCTAAAGCATTGACTCCATTGTAGACCTTGAATTAGCATTGTAAATCTTTGCAAATAACCAGAGCAATTACTGCATAGTGCAAAAGCATAAATACAGAATCCTGGCACATCTGACTTCACTTGTCTCAGGTATGGAGAAACCCTATTTACAATTATGATATCTTTCAAGGTGGGGGAAAAAATCCAATTATTTTATAGAGGCTTTATAGTTGCCATGCTCTGAATAAAGCAAAAAGTCCAGTGCACTTTTCAAATGCTAAAAGTTCAAAACTACTCATCTAAATTCTGCTTCAACTTTTGTGCCACGGCATAATTTGTTAGCATTTTGCAGCACATACAAAGGTTTCCCTTGTTATCATAGCTGTTAGAGGTTGGCCACTTTGAAACAAGGAAAGTAGAAGTTTGTTCCAGATCCCTAAATATAGAGCAGGAAGAAAACAGTATGTCTGTGTTGAGTGGCCTTCTTACAACATGATCAAGAATAACTCAGAACAAAGTGAAATCTTGCCAGACTTGGCACCTGTGTGCATTTTCTTCTGCTGAGGTCTTAGCACAGCAAAATCCCTGTTGACTACTTTGTTGCTTATGCTTAAGTCATGGCTGTAAGCTTTTATTTCCTCTGTGAACCATCTTTGCAAGAGATTATAGAATTCAGATGATCAAAAGGTCCTTCTCACCTCCCACACAAAGTTTCCCAGTTTCTTCAGCTTGCCTGTGTTGCCATTTTGATCAATGAACGAACAGGAATGTAAAATGTTTTCTTAACTTCTGTACTAATACTTGTTTTGCTCATTAAGTAGTACACAGTACATTAGGAGAAGCATTTAGGAGGATGAAATCTTAACTGTCCTTTAAAGGTAACATGATTTATGCATTTAAATATGCTCCTCTGTATTGAAAATTTCAGTCAAGCTTTGTAAATAAATTTTGTATTTAACTCCAGAAAACTGTATAGCACTACCTTCTTTATATATTAACATACATTGTCCAAATGCCCCATTTTAAATGGAGGTTATTTTTTCCAAAATTCATTTTTGTTTTAAGTTTTCAATTAACTTAAATAATTAAGTTACTAAAATGGCAGTAAGAGTTGAAAATAGTAAATTTCAGGAGAAATGTTTTTAATTCTAACTTTTTGTTATTTTGTTTTAATATTGCATCAAGAGATATTTTCAGGGTTTCCAATTTTTAACTCTTTTTAATCTTGCTTTTTTTCCCCCCATACAACTTCACTTACAACAGTGATGCTAAATTTTTTATGGTTTATAGACATTTATAAGCATTTATTTCAGAAGCAAACAATTGTAAACTCAATTTCTCTTACATTAAAGTATGCAGACTTTAAGTAAGCTTCTTTTCTTTTAATCCTTTAAGGTTACACTGAATAAACAGAATAAGGATGTTCTGTTTTCCTAGAACCAGTATCACCCACAGCATATACGTATTTCATTAAAGGGTGATGTGCAAATAAGAAAAAAGGAAATTGCAATCAAAGTTGCAAGTACTGCAAATAAATTGGGTTAAAAACAGTTCAGCAGATTCAAGAACTATTGGTTTTTTTCTCATATCTTTAAAGCGGGTGGGTTTCTACATAGGACAGTCTTGTGAGCTCAGTAGCTTTCCAGTCAGTATTCAGTCCATGTACAGTCAATTCAGATTTGGGATGGGTATTTGTAGCGCTTGATGAACTAGTATGGTAAGATTAACTCTATTCATGTCTATATAATGGATAGATTTCCTTTATTGTAGGGATTCATCTTTTCTTTCATGACTAGAGAGAATAATCATGCTGATCTGGTAATACAGCATTGTTACCGAATGCTGAACTTTTTTTATTATTGTTAATCGGTTGGTATCATAGATAAGCAACTGATGGCTTTCATTAGCAATGTCAGAATTGTGGAAAGATTAGCTAAATGGATTTTTATTGCATCTTCCATTACTGTGGTTTTTTGTTCATGGATTATTTGTAAATAAAGATCAGGGTATTCTTCCAAATTCTTAAACTGAAAACTTAAAAAAAAACCCAGCAGTTCAATCAGATTACGTAGTGACTATTGTTTTTAGGAAGATTATGATTCAAATTCCCGATTGACTATGTGAATAGGAGATGGAATTTTGGTCCTAGTAACATTGTATTGTCATGAATAATAGCAGACCATCGCTTGACATTAAAATTTATAGTCTTTAGAAGTTCTTGATATTAACACACTTCATCTGTGAAAAGGTCAAGAACAGTCTTTAACAAACACAGTATTTGTAGTATGAAAATCACTAGCCTAAGTCTGAGTTTTTCATTGCTCTGACTTCTGGTTGATTTAAAAATATATTCAAGTTACAAAGGGATCAATAAAGAGAGATTTACAGTTTTCATTTAGAAGTGGGATTATAGAAAGTTACAAGTTATATGAACAACCTATACTATTTATATTAAGCAGTGTTCAACATTTAAAACAAAATACTTCAAGAAAACTGCAGTAGTTAATATTCATGTAATTCCGGGCATAATTTTAAAGGGAAATAAGTAATATTAACAAAATTGCACATAAACTTACTTTTTTTCATTATGTCTCTTCCGTTCATAATTTTGCCAAAATCTTAGGCAACATTTGTGAGTCAGGGAGTTTATATGCTTAATGACTGTAAGACTGCTTAATATGCTATATTCATTGACTTGAGTAACATCTTTCATTTGTAAGAGTATTAAATAGTGTATACTAAATAATATCTATCCATCTTAGAATTAGAATATGCAGTAAAATAATATACGAATAGAATATTCCCTTATTAGAGTTATTGTTTACTCCTCCATCTCAAAAAAAAAAAATCAAAATTTTTTTAAACTCCAGTTCTATAAGAACGCTTATATTCACACTTCATGCTGTGAATATGACCTCTAATCCCTGAGACACTGGTGCAATTGCTATGACTGAACATAGATATCTAGCAACATCTTAAATGCCTTGCCTGGTCTGATCTCCATCAATTATTACAGAAGAACAAAATTCTTCTGTGGATGTCGTATGTGCTAGCCTAACATGTCTGTCTGAGAATTTAAGGTCCTTAAAAGAGTTTCTAAAATAATACATGTTCAAATCCCTCAATCTTTTCTCAAATAAATGTCTTATAGCCTTTATGTATTCATAAAAAATAATAGTAAGGAGGAAAATACTATTCACAACATTTTTCAGGTAAGGAATTAAAGAAGAAAAATTTAAAACTACATTCATTTGCAGGATTTATGAATATTTCTAACTTTCAGTTCATGTAAACTGAGTGAACCTACATTGACTGCTGTTCTCACTCTGCAGTGAGTAAACTGCACCCACAGTATCCTACTTTTTAGACTTGGGATGCCATAGAGAGAGGACTTGCATATACTCTCCACATGGGTGTTGTGCTCTATTAATGGAAGTCTGATGGGATGGATAGGACTGGGACTGCAGGAAACAACAAAAAGGATTAGGGTGCGTAATTTCTTTTTCTTCTCCCAGACCTAGCAATGAGCTAATGTGGCTGTTCCATTGACCTGTCATTCTTGTGGTAGCTGTCTTGCTGCTGAAACAAAATAAAGCAAAGAAAGCCCTGGACCTCTCCTTAAGCAAAAATACGAAATTGGGGCATGTCAACAAAACATTGTTTAGTAATTTAAGACACGAATTTCAAAATGCCTTACTCATGGACATTTTTACAATTACTAATATAAATTTACATTCTAGCTGGCTGTGCAGTTACCTCCTTATGTAAACAATGTCTCAGTGATTTTGCTTTTCTTTTGCTTCTGTTCATTGTGTTGCTTCTACAGTGTTACAAGATAAATAAATTTTATTTTTTGTTCTTTCAAACAGAGTAATTAAAAGCATTGTTTCAAGACTGATTCATCAAAACAATGAGGGAAATGGCTGCATTGTAAAATGAGGTTGGGGTACAGGGTAAAAGAGGCTTTAAAAGAAGAAATAATAGAGTCTGCTGGAACATAAGCAAATCAAGACAGCTCTTCTGCAAAGTCTGTTTTGTTGCATTAGCTCATGGTCTGAATATGGTATTCTCTAAAGTTCTTTATGTTGGAAAGAAAAAACAGAAGGCTAAGGTAATTTGAGAGAGGATTGGATAAAAAATAGTGACAACAAACAATGAAGGAAATTTCCGGCAGAACTGTTGGATGCAGAAAGGGGATACAAAGTCCAGGGGAGACAGGATAGAGAAGGGGTTTAAGTGAGCATATGGTGCGTTTGTATGGGGTGTATGTGCAATTTGCTAGCAAACTGCAAGCAGGACTACCTAGTGAATAGTAGTCCCCAGGTCCAGGCAGGGGTATCAGGTGGGTGGAGGGTCCATGCTAGCATTTGAGGGGACCCACAAGTGAGGGGTGCCAGTGAGATGTGTCTGTGTGTGAATAAGTCTGTTTGCTAGTGAGCAGCAAGGTGGGCTAGCAGGTGAGTGGGAGACTTATGACCCTGAACTGGATAAGAGGACCCAGGATCTGGGTAGGAGTGTTGGACAGACAGGGGAACTGTGCTGGTACTTCAGGGATCCACAAGTGTGTCTGTGCTTGTGAACCCAGTGAGTGGTGCGTGCGTGTGCGCTTTCCCTAGTGAACTTCTGCCTCTGCCAGCTGAAGAGGAGGAGGGGACTTGGCTGCCTGCATTTACCTTTAGGTGAGTCCTGGTAGCGGCGTATGTTGCTGCTGTTAGAAGGCAATGCCTTGTCTCTGTGTGTGTGGCGAACCATGTCACTGTCTTGTGTATGTGTGTCCCCACTTACAACATCTCTAATAGGAAGGTCTTTTTCTTACAATGTCACAGCTAAAGGAATGGTAGAAAGCATGAACTGCAACTGAATGGAAAAGTTTCCTTTCATCCTGGCTACAGCACTCTCTGTGTTAACTCAGTTAAAGCATTTTGTCTTACTATATGCTTTTTCATCATTATATCCAAAGCTGATACGTGCAAAATTGTACTTATGTTTAGGTTGACAATTTGCCTTACAGCATATGATGATAAGGCCTATTGTTTTTTCCTCTACATTACACTGAAGGAACAGCCAAAGGTTTCTCCAATTTAAAGACAAAAGGCCATCTTTGCAAAGCACCTATATTTTTACTTGCAGTATCTCAGTATCTCATTATATTTAATGCATGTTTCACTATAGCATCGCCTTTCCGAAGCATTATTCAGGTCCTTCTTTTTTTAAACTCTAAATGTCCAGCAAGCTTTGAGACTTAAGAAATCCTTCTCTTCCACCTGGGATATGAATACAGAATTTTAAAAGTTTATTATGCAGAGTTAAAACTCACAAAATTTGCCTTTAAGTAATTTATGACATTCACATTTTTCAGAAAAAGAGTTGTATTTCTCAAATGTGCCAACGATGTACAGAAATACAGCCATTATGTCTGAATTACCTACACATATTTTCTGTTAGTATCTGTAAATTTTACCTAGATGATTTGTGAGGGTTTTGAACAATTGTTTATAATATAGACAAATGTGTGTATTCCATCAGCTTCGCTGAAATTCTACAAGTAAATTTGACAGGGATTGGATGTCCACAAATGTTTTTCTGTATCTACTACATCTGCAAAATGCATCTGATTTGTGTGTGAAGATTTTTGGTGTTTTTGAAAAGTACAGCTGATTCAGTATGAAAATGTTATATTTTCTCAATTTTGAAGCCTATAAAGGGAGCTATATCCTCTTTAAGCCTCCAAAATCTGGACATTAGGGAACTATGTACTGTTTTCCAGCAGGTGATCATTTTAGGCAGGCAATAGGCTCTCTGTGAGGAGAAGTAGCCTCCTTTGTGAAACAGTTTGAAGACCAAATACTCTCTCTCTCTCTGTTGACTAATGACAGTCTAGGTACCTAATATTCCCATTAGGATCTGCCTGGACTTAATTAATGAGAAACATTAAGCACAAGAGTTTGTCTAAATAGGTGATTAACCCCAGGCTGCAAAGTAGGCATTTCCTTACTTGGAAAGCAGTAGTTCTCAAAAAAGTGAATGCTATCTCTTTTTAAATCACTTCAGAGCACCTGCACAGAAAGACTTAAGAAACTCTCGTCTTATGTTCAAACACATACTCCCCAGTTACTATTAAAGTATCCCAGTTTAATCTGATGATTTTTTAGGGCAAAGACCCAAGATGTTATTAGGGCACTTCCTGGAACGGGAGTTAAAGGGCTTCAGGTAGAGGAGGGTTGGGAAACTGGGCTCCTATTTCTTGGGTACGTGCTCTTAAACTGGGTATTGGTAAAAACAGAAGACATACAGAAAATAAACAAATGCCTACCCCAAATCCTAGAATTTTTTAATTTCTTGTTTTAATTCCCTGTTTCAACCATAGTTTAAAAATTCATTTTATGTTGAATTCCATACATTCCAAGTACAATAAATAGCAGCTTTGAGGCCTGAATCTGAGTTTAGACACTTCCTTACCATTCTCAGAATCACACTGAAACTTAGGGGTTTTTCTGGGTGTTTTCAGCTGTTCAGATTAATTTTCAATTGTTTCATATGTAAAAATGAAAATAAAATTGAGAAAATTGTCTTAAATGAGGTTTTGCCTAATTCATTTGCTTATGAGTCACCTTATTTTTTTCCTATTGCAACTGAAAAGGAAGACCTTTGAATGTGGAATTTTTGCTGTGTGATCTTACCAACATTACATGCTAAGTACTAACACGATTTTAGTATTACCAGTGGTGTGACAAAAGTACTGAACATAAGACTAGCAGAAGTAGCTCTTCTTATTTTCCACAATGTGTAATCCGTTTTACAGCTGAGATCTATATGCTTTAGCCATAATTATTTATTTTTTCCCTATTATTTACCAGTAAATAAGAGTTAGGAGAGAGCTGACTCATTAGGTGGTATAAAAAGAATTATTTCTAACCCTTAAAAAGGACATCTCACAAGGCATGAAGCTTTCTGCTTGATAGAACTGTACAAGTAGGTGTTTTTCTTGAATTTTTCAGGCTAGTTCTGCTGATACCTAATAAATATCAGTTTGCTGACAGTTCTGGAGAAGAACAGAAAAATAGTATATGTATATTTTGTTTTATTTATTTTTGATCTAAATATAATCTAACACATTTTAAATGTTAAAAAATAAATTAAAAATTAAAAGCTGTTCTAAATTTAAGAAAAAATACATGTTTAGTTTGTTAATGAACAAAGTAAACCATTTAACATGAGAATACTTGTAGTGTCTCTAAACTTATATATATATATATATTTTAAGCTGAACATTTGAACTGAATTTGCAAGCCTTATTGGTATCTGTAAAAGTGTAATTATTGGCATTTTTCACTCCCCCATCTCTATATAACTGGCTGAAATAACTTCCTCAGTAGTATTTCTAAAACTACATCCTGCTTTGGCTATTGGAAATCTGAACAGAAAAGATAGTACTGTACATGGACAAGACAGTACATAGAGCTACATATAATCCCTGTATTATAAAAAATCCTTGCATTTTACAGGTAAGCAATAAAGAAAATATTTCTGAGATTCAGAAAAATAAGATATTGTTTCAGATTTTGTCACAGTCTGGACAATTTATTTCCTAATATACAAACTAGGAATACTATTATTACCTAGTCTAACAGAGTGTGGTAAGAATTAACTAGCTGAAGGTTGTGGAGCATTTGTTTGTTACAGTGATAAGGCTTTCTAAAGATCCTCACAGATGCAGCAAAAAGCACAAAGCACCACTGTTGTTCCCTTCAGGACACCAAGGCTTATTGCAAGGATTGTGTTCTGTGGAAAAATAGATTTTTAAATGTATTGGTAGTGTTGTAATAAAAGATACTTGTCATTCAGTCTTCACTTAACTTTACAATTTTAAATTATCCTAAGTTTTTGTTAAACTCCATAACTAATAAATGAGGGGCTCATTAGAAATAATAAGGGATAATGGAGACAGTGATAGAAAACATGTTCTGCTTTCTGTTTCTGATTAGGAAATACGTAATGATCTTATTGATTATTTTAATTTTTCTTGTCTTCCAAACCTGATTTTTGACAGTTACTTGTATATTATTGTGTATGTTCAAAGCACCTTTCATTGCAAAATACTTTTCAAATGTGCATAAAGCAGACTGCTGGTTACTGTTTAAACCACTTCTAAAATGTAGCCACCTTTGGAACAAAACGCAAAAAATACTTCACTGTTGTGCAGAAGAACATAACAGAAGGTTTGCAGACAGGAACTGAAGTAAAGTAACCTCAAGAATGTAAATAGGCAGTGTATGGTTTTTCAAGCTACAATTTCTCTAAAAGAACTATGGGAATGACATACTCAAAAAGCCCCCACTGTCTTCGTTATTTATGAGATTGCTCCTAATTTGCTAGAAGAATGTAGATATTTGTGTGTAGTTTTGATTTGCTGAGGTCAGAAACTTTAGTTTACTGGGAGGGAGTAATTCATCTCCATTTTCTTAGATAACTGCCTAATTTTTTTTCAGGAAAAGAGAACTGTCTCACATTGAGCTAACTGCACATTTTTCTGAACGGATATAAAATATACAGAGGAGTTTTTTCTTACTGATCACTACAAAAAGAAAATGGCTGGAGTTCAATCATCACTAGGTTTAGAGCTTTGTAGTTTTTGTTTTACCAACTGACATTTTTTTAAAATTACTATCTTATAAAAGTCTTGGTTAGTTAACAGGGAGTTGAAAGGGAAAAAAAAGGGAAACAGAAAACAGTAATTTTTCTTTTAGTATCTGGCAATAGAACTATGTATGCTTCTCATAATGACATATTTCTTTGTAAATACACTGCTGACATTAAACTGAGTAATAGCAAAGGTGGAGAGTAAGTTATATTTCTCACTATTTGTGGAAGTCAGTTTATTTTAAAGTTACTGCATTTAGTATGTGGATTTTGCAATTTTCCTATCTGGTTAATCAATTATTTCTTCTTTATCTATGGTAATTTATGTCCCTTTGTATTTATCTCATTTTGAACTTAAATGATCTAGTTTTAGTGATAAGAGAGTAACCGGTACTGTACTTGCTTTAAGTTCTGTGTCCATCCCTACAGCCCTGCCCAGCCATCCCGGGGCTTTATCAGACACCGGTTCCCCTCACTGGGCCAGATCCACACCCTCCCTAGGGAGCAGCCCTGCTCCTGGCTGGGGAATTGGGTCTGGCTCTGTCTGCCAGAACCTGCCCGCTGCCCTCCATGAGGTCCCTCCACTGCTCCCAGCCCAAACCGGAGGGAGCTGCTGGCTCTTGCAGCACTCTGGCACTGATTGCCTTTAGTCCAGATGGTCAGAGTAACTGTAGTGGCATATAAACCTTCCCATCCAAGTGTGCCTAATGCAGCTCTAGGGTCTTCATTGCCTTGACCTGCTAATCCACTTGTAATCATCACACTACTCGTGAAAGTAGACACAGTATCTGAATGGTGTTTTAAACCTTTAGGGAGAAAGTATCTAATCCCTAGTGTGTGTAGTATTAAATAATAAGATCACTGCATGATTGTGAAAGTTCAAGTTGGGATGTATGCATTACCACTTCCTGTGAGGGCACTAAAATGAGGGAATGTTGGGGGACTCTCACTAATAGAAATTGGGAATTGCTGTAGATTGACATGTTTAGTAAGCCTACATTATTTAAAATAGCCAAGAAAAAGTATTTTTTTTAGCAGTTATTCAGTTATTATAACACCATTGCATCAAAGAAACTGATGTTTTATTTTACAGATAAGCCTAAGGAAAGAGCTGTGCTAACTATTATTAGGCTAATTACCCACTTTGGTATCTTCTGCTAGAAGTAATTTCTCTCATCGTTTTAAGACTATCAAGTTTCTTGTCATAGGCTTAGACTGATTAGACTGCTCTATCTTTGAACCATGATTTTAGCAAAAATGAACAGCCCATTGTTCTGTCTACATCTTTTGAGTTTGAACAATGAAATCAGGAGTGGAAGGCCTATATTTCATCTACTTTCTTGTGTGAGAAATGCTACTCTTCAGTCATTCTTCCCAATCTTACATTCACATGACTAAAAAAAGTGATGTGACAATAAGCATCATTCTGGCTGACCATACAGCTTTATCTGAAGATGAAATATCTTCTTCATTAAGATAACAGCAGTATAAGTTGCCTGAGACAGTAAAGGTTACATAGTTTAACTAACTTTCTGCTTTTTGGTTTGATTTCTTGAAGTTGTCTCATCTATTTTTTGAACCTTGAAACTGAGATGTTTTAAATTTATATTAGAATTTACTTCATGTGAATAAGAAACCTAGTTATACTTCACAGTTTCCAGACTTCCTTCTCATCTTTTTTAGTACTTTCAATATTTTACAAGACACTCACAAGGGTATCTTGTATTAAAGATGGATGCCACAGTAATGTTTGTTAACATATACATATGCACAAATTTTTGTCGTTTTTAGTCCCTGAGACACTGAATGACATCATCATAAAGTCTGGTCTGTTATCACAGGCTTCTATCTAGTATACATGTCCATAAAAGTCAGACCTTGAAAATGAAATATGAGCAGTCATTTATTTGATATTATAAACAATTTGATGAGATAACTCCCTTTTGCACATGGATACAGTATGTATAACAAGCATGTTCACCTATCATTGACAGTGACATGCATCCATGGATTATTAGCTCATGCAGGTTAATTTTCAACAAACTATCAAAGTTACTCAACATGATCTTGTTACCTCCTCATATAGATCCATGAAAAAAATTAATGCAGCCTGTTGACTTTTTTCCACAGATAAAGTACTTCTTACTGGATGTCTTTTTAAACTTTCCAACTACACAGAGTGTAGTTTCTTTTCTTTCAATCCTAGAAATATATTTTGGAGGTTTCTGTTTTGGTTTGGTTTTTATTTTTTATTTCTGTTTTTTAATTATAAAAAGTATGTTTTCTTTTTAAAGGAAAGCTAAAGGTCTTCTTCCTAGGTATAAAATGCAGTTCTGTTAAGCAGAGGGTTGTGTGACTTCCTGCAATACCTTAAATTCATCAAAGTTAGATCTCATCTTGGTTTATATGTTGTTATATGTTTCATACAAGCCTAATCTGAAATTAATTTTTAATAGTTATCAGAAAATGGAAAATAACTGTGATAACAGGTACTGTCCATTTGCAAAAATACCAGACTGAATCTTTATGACTGATGCTATTGACACAAATATAGTTAGTTTTGACAATTATAAAATATTGCAGATCCTCTAGCAAACTGCTAGAACCTATATATTTTATGACTCTGTCACCTTTAATTTCTTCTACAAACTGTGCTAAAACTTATTCAAATAGAGGCAAAGTTTCACTACAAAGATTAGTTCTTTAGATAATTTTGAGGCTTATGATATTTTTATTTCATCCTACCAGACATGTTAAAATAACTTTAGAACCTGAACAGTTCTCACTATGTATTATTTTTTGTTGTCACTTTAATGATTATTTATTCTTCAAGTCTTAATTTTGATCTAAATGATATTCCCCAACTGCACTTTAAGGTTGCAGTAATCGTTTTCTATTGCATATATTACAATTAGTCATGCTTTCTGTATTAATCACAAAAGCATAATATTTTAAGTACTACTGACTATGTTTTTTTAAAATAAAAACATCGCTTTCTTTCCTTGCAGTGATACTGCTATACAAATTGGAAATGTTTCTCTACTGCATAGTGCTTAAGTAGGAAATTAAGATGTACATTCTCAGTTTTACAGTTTTCCCTTCACTGGGACTGATGGTGGAGTTTGCAGGGGTTTTATTTGTTGTGGTTTTTATTTTACTTTTTCTTTGGGTGAATATATTGAAAAGGATAATTAACTGTAGCACTAATGTAAGCTATCAGAATGGGTTGTCTTCAGGATGTGAAGAGACCAGTTCTCCTTGCACTTGTGCTGGAGGTAACCATGAACAATTAACTGAAGCTGATAGAAAGCAGGTTGGCAATATGGGAAACTGGATTGAATATGATGTTGTGGGTAGTAAGGAGGTAGAATTCTGTGCAAATGCAGTGAAATTTTGACTCTGAAGTGGAAGACCATTTTTGTTTGAAAATGTTTTCCTAGTTTGGAAGTAATTGAAAACAAGGTACTTTTGGCAGCCTCAGGAGAGAGATGGCATACCTGTTACTAATGTCAGAGGTCATTTAATGCTTATTATTACCCACTTATATCTTGTGTGCTGCAATTTCAGTTCCTCAAATATGTGAAAAGATCAGTTGTAAAGGAACAACAGGAAGTTTGGTATATAAATTTGGAGAGAAATTATACGAGCAGACAGAAGTTATTTATGCAGCAAGGAGACAAGCAAGGGTCCAATTTTTTTGATAAAGTTCTTTAGATAGAAAGGGAAAATTACTTACATTTACCTTACGCAGCACAATAACACAAATTTCTTAAATCCGATCTTAACTTTCGCTTCAGTGGATAGTTTTCCTCTGTGTAAACCTCCATGTCATAATATGAGTTAAATAAAAAAAAGACAGTATTTTAAGGGTAGGTTTACATGACTGAACAGGCCTTGTTATAAGCTGTACTGGGTGCAGGTGCCCAGGCTTTGGCAGCAGGAGCCTCAGGGGCCTCTGTGAGGAGACACAGCCGGTTCCAGCCGGCTCCAACTGACCCCCCGCAGGGCACAGCTGAGCCCCTCAGGCGAGATGGCTGAGCCCCTCAGATGAGATGGCTGAGCCCCTCAGGCGAGATGGCTGAGCCCCTCAGGCGAGATGGCTGAGCCCCTCAGATTAGGTGGCTGAGCTCCTCAGGCAAGATGGTGGTGTCTCTGGGAAAATGCATGTAAGAAAGGGCAAAATGCCACACAGAAGGTGGAGTGGGGGAAAAAAGTGAGAAACAGCCCTGCGAACACCAAGGTGAGAGAAGGAGGGGGAGATGATGGCCCAGGTGCTAGAACTGAGATTCCCCGGCAGCCCATGGGAGATGGATGGCCATGGTGGAGCAGATACCCACACTGCAGCCCGTGCAGGACCCCATGCCAGAGCAGAGGAAAAATGTGAGGAGGATGGAGCGGCAGGAAGGAGCTGTTGTGGGACTGATCCCCCATTTCCCTTCCCCATGCACCACTTGGGGGTGTGGAGTGGGTAGAGGAATTGATAATGACGGAGTGAAGTTGAGCCAGGGAAAAAGGAGAATGCAAGGGCAAGGTATTTTAAGTTTTGATTTTGTTTCTCACCATCATAGTCTTATTTTTCATTGGCAATGCCTCAAAATTATTTCCCCAAGTTGAGTCCGTTTTGCCCATAATAGTAATGGATGAGTGAGCTCCCCATCTTTACCTCAACCTGTGAGCTTTTCTATCTCACTTTCTCCACCTGTCCTGTTGAGGAAGGTGAGTGAGAGAGTAGCTGGGTGGTCATCTGGCAGTCATCCAAGATCAACCCATCAGATAAGCATTGGACCATAAGATTATATTAAATAAAAGTTATGTAATTATTGTAACATGGTTCTCTAAGTGCCTACAATACACAGTCTGAGTATTTTTACTGAATTGGTGATATGCATACAAATTCTAAAAAGTGCTTATGTTTTGCACCTCCAGCCTTCTAAAGTCATCTTTTTTAAAGCACTCTGCCTAATTGTTCAATGGTAGGCTATAGTATGCACTGAAGCAGGCTGAATACCTCTGCTGTGCTGCATAGCTGAAGCTGAATGAGCCAGGTATAGTTGTGGTTTCTGGTCACAAGAAAAACTGCCTCACAGCGGGCTAATGGCGAAGGGTGACTTACCTCTCAATTACCAAAATGTAATTCTGTTTTTAAAAGGCTAGCTAAGTGTGTTATGTTTTTATTACGATCTTTAGCAGTAACTAAACTTTTACTTTTATTTGGGGGTAAGTTTGAGAATGAGAGGAGCTGAGGACCCTCCTTTTGCAGACACTTGAACGGAGAGAACTTAGTTTGCTGCAAGACCCATGCAGCAATGACACTGCTGCTGAGAATTCATTCTAGTAAGGCTGTTCTTCACTCTAAACTATGTATCATAAGCACACTGAATTTAACTGGAAAAGTTCAGTTCATGTTTCTAAGTATTCATTTCCTCTTTCCCTATCAAGATCTATAGTGAAGCTGAGAATTATGCTATAAATCCATTGTGCATTGATTCTTGAACCAGTTAACTGGGAAGTTGATTTCTCAGCCAATGATCACAGTTGCATATCTCTTTTCTATGTGCTGCAAACTAGGAAAATGTTTGTCGTGGCCTATTAGCTAAAGCTGTGCATCACATATTCAAAGACATTAATTGTTCTATATTGAGCCACAAATGAGCTAAATAATAGTACTAAATGTGAAAAGTGTCATTATCTGCAAATGAAAAAAAAAGCTATCATTAAAATATTTATAAGCATATTTAAAATGCTTTAACTAATTTTTTATCTGGATTCATATGGCCAATATGAATAGACTGTATTTTGTATCATTTTATGCATTCTGGTTTTTTTTAGTATTTTTACAGTTTATCAACTTGCTGTTAAGTGTTTTAAGAAACTCTGTGTATGAAATCTTCTTTGATCAAAATGGAACTTCTCTCCTTCCTTGATTTTGATTAATACAAATTTTTCTAATTATTCAAGAGATATGAATCCTTTCTATTTAACATGTTATGGCTTATATATTTATCTCTGTTTAGATCTGGTTACACTACACATAGTTCTTACAGCAACCTTAGGTGATTGTACAACACTTTTTTCTTCACCTTTTACCACTTTAGTTATCACTTATCAAGACTTACTTTCTTTAAAGCTGTCTTCATTCCTGTAAATTCCTGCTGGTGCTCTTTACTGTATTTCCTTTTTCTTCTGAAGACTCTTCACTACATCAGTCTCACTGCTTTCTTTGCACACATAATTTGCTTCTTTTTCCTTCACACCTCTATTGAGCATGATGGTTGGACCAGGTCCCATGGCAGCTCTCCTCACTGCTGCCTGTTCTGTTTTATCATGTTCTCTTTCCAAGTACCAATTTTGCTTGCTTCTTAGTTCTGCCCTTGGTATTGTTCCGGTTTTGCTGACTACCTTTGAAAAAGGTGTCTTGTCCACTCTTTTCTTATCATCTGGTGACCCAAGATTTCAGGGGAAATGTTCAAATTCTTCTAAGTTCTCTGGCAGTCATATCACATGTTATTTATTCTCCATTGGTCAAATTAAAGAGCAACTAGGGCATATTAGCTTAAACTATATTAGCAAGTAGTGGTGCTCAAAGAGATTAGCATCAGACATCTCCAGAGCATGTTATAGTACTTGCAGTGACTGGGGTAAGTGTGCATATACTACAGATGAGGAAGCAGTATGCCATACAGAGCCATGTTAGTGATGACAGGAAAGAGAGGGATAGTACTCCCTCTCTTCTTCACATGCTGTTGACATTAATTATACACATACCTATGTATTTATATATATAAATATATAGAGAGAGAAAAATAGAGGTGGAGTTAGACATAGGTACAGATACATATATAATAAATAACTTCTGCAGGAAAATTTCCTACTTTTACTAGTGTCAAATGCTCCTAAAATATTTCTTAGCATAGATGGGTCTTGTCTATATAATCGGAGAAGGTGTGTTATGTCATAAATTTGGAGAAGTATAATCTTTTTAAGGGATATGTAAATAACCGTATATACATGTATATGTACAAACACAAACAAACACATAAATTCATAATTACCTTTCTTTAAACACATTATGGTGTACTCAACATAAAATGTGCACTGTCAGAACACATTCATGAAACTCAAGGGTAAATAAGTTTCATGATGAATGTTTTAGTTTTAGAATATTGAAATGTCTGAAGCACATTTCGAAGAACCTCTAGGCATACATTAGAAAATTGTTTTATTCACGTATATTTCTTTAAAAAGATCAATTCCACATAAACAAAGAAAAAAGAAGTTCTAAGATCATGCAGATAAGGTAAAGGCACTGACAGCAATGTGCATTTGCAAAAAGGAGTTTTACAGCTAGATAAGCCTAATCAATCTGCACAGTGCTATCAGTGGTTGTAGTGTCTAAGGTGCTTAATTTATTGATAAACATTATTTCAGCAATTGCTAACAGTAATGGTCACTCTGGCTAAATTATTTCTTATCCTTTTAGCTTTTCCAAAAGTTCCATTTAGATTGTACAGAAGTTGAAGTATATATACATATAAAATTAAGGTAACAAATTATAAACAGTTTAGGAGATAATACAGTATATATTAATGCATGATAATTAATTTTGAGATAAATTAATTCAGTTTCTCTCTGCAAAATCAGGTATTTTGCCTGAAATAGTTTTAGATGGTATTTCAGATTTAAAAAGAGATAATTACGCATTGTTTGCTATTACTATTATGTTCTTAATGTGGAATAGATAAAGATAGAATGGTGGCATATACTTCCATAGACACTGTCCTTAACTACCCATCATAACAAGTATAGAACAACATGTATGTATGTTCAAAACAGAACTTAAATAATTTTTCATCCAAGCTTCCCACTTTAAACATCTAACTCAGTCTTGAATACATGTATGAAATCCCAAAATGAAAATTAGAAAAAATAATCCCAGGTCTCTAAATATGATGTTATTTGTCTCATCCAGCAACCTACTGCATTAATATCTGTGTAGGTGGGAACTAGATGGAAAAATTAGTCATATACAGAGTTTAAAAATAAAAAAAACTATTTATCCCATCAAGGTCAATCCACAACAACTATTCTTGCTTGAATCATGCATGTTAATATACAATCTGGAGAATGCAGATTGTTGATACAGCTATATGTCTATTTAAAACCACTGGTGTTTGAGCCTAACAATGTTTAATGGGTAACTTGCTTTAGAATATGTTTATGTACAATGTGTGCATCATAATAATAGTGAGATGTTGACAATAGGCAGTCTTTTGTCTATTGTCAAAATCATATCTGAATGGATGTGTATGCAGAAGCTATCTCACATTTTTTAAATTATTTTATTCCTTGCACATACTGAATAAGTATATGTGTAAAGATTAACATTTTCACAGAATAGGAAGCTAAGATCCTGTGTTTGTTTTAGCAGGAATTTGCATTGTGGACTTTCTCATCAGACACCCAACCTGTTCTTTGACCTGACAAGAGTACTGCTGGACATTGTGAAAGGTAATTCAACTTCACCTTATTGCTGCCACTGACTGTGAAAAATTAAAGCCATAAATTTCCAAGATTAAATCAATATAGGCAAAACTCTTCGTTTTCATCTTCACATTTGTAGCATGGCAAACCTCATCTTTATTAAAGGAAGCAAGAAGATAGTGCATTTTCTGTTTATTTTCAATTGAGCATCATACTGAAGTGATTTAGTCTTTAGTAAAACACACATTTGTATATGCACCAAATGAGCTTGATATAAGCCATATATTATTCTATGAATATTTTAAATTAATAGTTCGTGATTGACATGGTTGTTTTTTAGAAGACAGGCTACTTATTACTTATGCATATTTACTACAGTTTCCAACCTAAATGAAACTTTCTAACATTTACTTTATAACATATATTTTAGTGTTTCTTAGTTTTATTAGGTTTCAGAGTGTATGTAAAAGTTCTAAATCTTTTTTAAGGTTCTTAATGTCTTTTCAAAAGCAGTGGCAGCTACTAAGATAAATTTGCTGAGATGTGGGCTCTCATCTCATTGTGCTCAATAAACTTCTTTGTGTTTGGCAGCTTCTCCCCCTGAAACAGCCTCATTTTATAGCCGTGCTGTTATGTTCTTGACCTTTGCCATGACTGCAACCCTGGGGCATTTGAGCTGTCAGATAAAAAAGTGGAAAGAGAAAGAGACTGGTGAAAGTTGTAGAAGGCAAAAAGCTTTGTAATGCACTGATGAATTTCCTGCCATCAGATAGTTTTCACTTCCCCTCCATTGCTGTCACATTTCCTTAAATAATAGGGAAACTTTTCCACTAATGGACAATGGAAGCTGTTTGCCTAATGAGAACTTGCAGAGGCAGCCTGCCATGTGTCTTTATCTTTTAAACTGAGGTGAAACAAGCTTGCCTGGCTACAGATAAGTGGCTAAGAAGCAGACCTATTCAGAGGTACCTGTCAGTAATTTATCTGGGGTTTTTTGTATTCATATATACTGTTCTGTGTGCAGTAGAGCATTAAATTGCTTTCCACTGGGAGCAGGTCACATTCAGGGGTCGTCAGACCCATGCTACTGGATGGAACATGCTTGATTCATACAGGCTGTTTCTATCAAGATCTTGGCAGCTGAAATATCCAACTAATTAGAGAGTTTACATAAGGGTTGGGTTTTTTTGGAAAAGCTGATTATTATTTAATATAATGCACATGACTATCATTCTGTGAAGAGTTTATGTGTAGCTTCTAGAAGACCAAATGAATGGCTGCTGGTTGTTGTGTCAAGATTCATAATGAGTCTTTCAGTTTCTGTTAGTAAAGTTTTTGTTGAAATTACTATATGTTAGACAGATTAAATTTCTTGTTTTGTCACTAGGTACTGTTTTGTGGGTCAGGGGAGAGTGCTGTTGGACAACAGAGATAAATTTCAGGCTTATTTTTGTGGAGGTTTGTTCAAGCCTAAGACTGTCCTAAAACCTTCCTGAATTCCTGATCCTGAAAGTAAATCATCTTGCAATTTTAAAATAATGCATTTTTCCTAAGTCCACCAGCATGTTTGCAATGGATAAACAGCACATTAACTCATACTATATTTTTGTTGCAACTTAATTTCTTTCTCCTAGTGTGGGTATGAGAACAATGTTTTGGTAAATTTTGCTGCCCTTTCCCAACTTGTGATATTAAATTAATGCAATAAAGGACATGTAATCGATAACCTAAAAGCAGTATTTCTCTTGTATTAAAACTTTTTTTCACAGTCTTTATAGCTGTAAAATATACCCAGAAATCAGTTTGTTATTTTCAGTTGAAAAGTGAATGTTGTATACTGAGATGAAGCGTAAACCAAATGCATTTAGTTTCTTTCCACTTTACAAGAACAGTCTATTGTAGACCAAATGGAAAACTTTACACTGCATGGACTAAGAATTATTCCTGCCTCTCCTTCCCCGCCACTTCTACTCCTAAATGGTATTTTTGTGATATTAGTACTTACTAAGGCTTTATGAAAGACAGCTTATTAGATCAATCATGTAAAATTCACAGTATTTAAATGAAAAATCCTCTATACCTTCTAATCTGTAAACAATGAACTTCAACCTTGTGTGTATATCTAATAAGCAGTGGTAACAAATACAGTACATACATTTAAAAGCATTTATAGAGACATATTTCTTCTTAAAATTAATAAATATTCTTTTTTAAGAACAAAAACCTAAAACTTATGTCTAGTTAAACACTATTGCAAGTCAACCATGAGTTTCAAGTACTGAACAGGAAATGGCATCACATGAAACCCCAACGTTTTTCCTCCTTTAGAAACATATTCTGTGTGAGTTGACTTTTGAGGATGTAATGCTAAAGATGTTGAACTTATTAAATACTGAAAAGTCTATACCCAGTAATTCATACAATATTTTTCCTCTTTAGATGAAAATATTTTTGTCTAACATTTAAATGTACATTTTTAATCTGGAAGTTTCATCTAAATACCATAGATGTTCTTTCAATGCTTGTGTCATTCATTCATATTTTTTTTATATTTAGTTAAATTTTCTTATCCCAGTTGTGTTCATTTCTAGGTAATGCATGGAAAGCAAAAGAAAACTAGGCACAAGACAAAGAAAGTTAATCTGTTGTAACTATATTACTACTTAAGGAAAAAAATGTGCATGATTTTCTTAGCTTTTTTGAACATCAGTAGTGGTCTAGAAAATTACAGGTTTGGGTCCTAACTGTAGAAATGCATGCTTCACTAATTGATTTCATTTTCTTCCTGTAGTCCGTAGCTGTTGGAAAGGAGATGGGTGGTCTGGTAGTTCCACAGCAATATTTCCATTTTGTTTATTTCTTTAAGCCTGATATTTTCATTTTTCTTGAAAGGAAAGAGATGAAGTTGTAAACCTACTGCTGAATGAAGTAGAAATGCTCTTGCATAATTCTATGTTTAGAATTGCTTTAATTTTCTCAGTCCTGATGTGCTCTTGTTTTGTTTGCCTCTACTGATAAGCCCAGATATATATACTGCTGTAAAGCTTCTTTAATATTCTCTAATATACCTGCTATCTTTTGTAAATGTATAAAAATTACTGTTTTGCTTAAATGTGAAACTGAAATGATCAGACAATTAAACCAGTATGGAATATTTAAAAGGGGAAAAAAGTGTCACTGCTCTATTATAGCAGAATATAATTAGAAATTGTCATGTAAATATATTGATATTTTGATAGAAGCCTAAAGTAAATCCCTTGTCATGATAAGAGAAATGAGAAGCAATCTGAATATCCAAATGACATTTATTTACAAATTTAGACTGATATGGTCTTCCACACTGACTAGAAAGTGAGGAACTAGTAGTCAGGATATGTGATGCAACTTTTTTTCCATTCATACTTCTACATACTGAGGTTACTAATGGGAACACAACAATATGAAGATCTCTGCATCTTCCTAAAAAAGTCATGTAGTCACAGCAAAAAGATTTGCCATATAAACATTTCCTACAAGTTTAGGTTTTTTAGTTTTATAATCCTGTGAAATCCACTTGCCACTGTAAAAATGTAGCTGAATGCTATCATTTCACTGTAGTAGAACTTGCAAGAATCTATGGCATTCTTAGAATCCAGTGGCATATTTACTCACTGATTTAAATACTAGGTCTGCTTTACAAACATTCATCAATCCTCTGTAAAACTTTATATAGATCTTAGTTACCTGGCAGTCTACAAGAATCTGATGAGAGAGGTATTCTGGAAATCAGAACTTTGTGCTTACTTTAATGTGGTAAATTTATCCTCCTTCAAACCTTTCATTAGTCTGTCATTCTTCTTCCTCTCCCATTTTCCCTCCTTTTTCTGTGATATTCCTGAATCAGGTTGTTGTTTTTTTTCCAAACAAAGAGACAAAAGAAAAAGGCTATGTTTACCAACACATATGTAAAACCTTCATGCTATGGTCAGTGCATTGCTGAGTTAACTCAGCAGTCTGTCGGAAACATAGCAGTCTCTCATCCCGTTCACCTTAATGGATGCATTAACTGAAGCTGTTATGCTGCAATGATTTTTTTTCTGTTAGTTTTAATAGGTTTTATTCACTTTTGGCTTTTCTGGAGCTATGGCCATTGTTTGCAACTGTAAGAAAACTCTTATTTATGGGAGTTACACCATCCTATATTAATTATATATAGGCTAATAAGTGCTTTATGAGATTTATTGCTTAGCACTCCACGACTGACCCTTCATATGTAAAACTACTGTTCCAGTAATACACAAGACATTATAAATACGAAAAAGGCTGAGAAATTTTGCCAGATCTAGTTTTTTCTTTAAATACACAGTGACACTATTATACTGGCTAATTGGTTTGTGCGGCATTATTCCAGCATAAAATAACAGACATAAAGCTTCTATGAACTGTGATTTTTGTATCATCCTGTTAGTTGCAAATAAGATTGCTGACCATAAAATGCTGTTTCTGTAACAAGTATCACTGCTGTATCCTGTAAGATTGAATTACAAATTAACTAGTTCAGCTTTATACAAGGCCTTGGAGACCAGGGGTTTGGCATGGCAATAAAGGCAGCTTAAAAAATTTTTCTCCCTCTCCTTTGATCTGAAAATCAGGATTTGTATAGACAATAATATGTTGTGCAAAGTATATGTCAGTTTAAGAATTGTCTAAAGAATTCTGCATGTACCCAGTGTTTGTATATTGCATTGTCAGTTGTGCATAAATCATGACTCCAATAAGTAAAAGCTGGATTTTGTAGGCCATTGTTGAACATTTTTTTCTATGTATCTGTCTAAATAAGAATTACTGTATTCAGCATCTGAGAGCACATTGATTTTTTTTTTTTGTGAACTTCCTGAAATTTGGCAGAAAATTGGAGAATCTGGGTCTAAGGTGAAAACTGCAGAAAATACCTGTGCCTGAACTGATTAATTATTAACTAGTATAGATAGTCTTAATGCAAACACCACAGTGCAATGCACATCACTAGCTGACAGGCTATGGATGTGTTGAAGACATACAATAAAAATAAAACACAGAAGTTACACTTTCTAACTCTTAGCAGGGAACTTAGATCCAGAAAAAAAGTATTGACGTCTAATGGGCTACTGTGAATGCTAGAATTATGTTCAATAATGTACATATATCTCAATTCATTACTATCTTTTACATGACTTATGGCCATGCACTTGTCTTTAAAATACATCCTTT
The DNA here is from genome assembly GCA_026212715.1 of Elanus axillaris. Classification (NCBI taxonomy): domain Eukaryota; kingdom Metazoa; phylum Chordata; class Aves; order Accipitriformes; family Accipitridae; genus Elanus; species Elanus axillaris. Next base: position 9,859,382 of record JANZLQ010000065.1, on the reverse strand, counting down.
AGTGACTACTTACTCTGTGACTGCCTCTGAGCTAACATTTATTTTCTATTGCAGTGTAGTTAACAACATTTCTTTTTATTAGTTTGAAGTTTACATTATAAAAATATTCTGAATTGTTGTATGTATAGCTATTCCATAACATATCGGTAAATTACTGAATAAATTAACTGATCTTTAACTATGTGCCACTTGAAAAAGAACTTCATTCTATTGCTGAACTATCCAAACTGAACCCCAGAAATCTTCTTTTAGAAAGCTCTTAAGATTTTTTTAAAAATCCATCTCATCTGAGACACTGGTTACATCTCAGAGTCCATATGAACTGAACTAAAACTGCAGTAAAGTGTATTAAATCAAACTGAAATTCAACTTCCCTAAGGAGTGCAGTGTTAAGTAGGAACAGGGATTCACTACTGTCACATATTTCTATTACACGAAAATTTCATATTCTTATTAGAAAAGAAGATGGAATATGAGGTATTTTGAACATGCACAAGATTTGTTAAACCACATTCTTTGATAAAATTGAACTTCATAGATCTCATGCCAGCCCCAGAAATCATATGAAAGTAGTTTGGAATCAGAACAGTAGAGCTGGCTTTTGAGTGCCCAAAGTACTTGAAAAGTCTCTCTACAGCTGAGAATGTGCAAGTTAATTTCTCATCAATGAACTTCTATGGTTGTGATGTTTGGAGTAAATAAGGGTGGATCTGTTGGCTTGCTGTTTTAACCCCCTCTTTACACTACTCAATCCATGTCTGAAGAGTGGGAAAGGGACAAAGTAATAAATCTTCAAAAAGTCTGGTTTTAGTATGCTATCTTTAAGCTTACTACATTGGTATATGAAATATTTTAAGAGGTGACAATATTTTTTTAATTAGCTTACAGAAACTGGACATTATTTCTTTATAAATTCTTACTTTTCTTAAACAGAAAACGTGAATCAGCCTAGTGTGAAAAACTGTTAAAAATATGTTCTGGTTTAGGTGGCTTAAACTCCTTTTCAAGTGTTTCAGCAGTTTGTATGAAATTACTATGACTGAATAAGAAAAAGAGGAAACCAGATTCTTTTGGGCAACATCAGTCACATGATATATTTCACCAACAATAAGAGTTGTCACTCTTGGGCAGTGTGCAACTTCTGCTGGGCAATCATTTTTAAGACAACAGTCCTGCTTTCTGTAAATAAAAATGACTCTGTGACACTGTTTGCTGTAATGCCATTTCTGAATTAAAATTAGTTTGTGTTTCTGCCACCATAGCTACAACATGTTGCTTTCTAAACTCATATTATAGAACGCAGGTTCATAAACAGGATACATAGTCTGATTGGTTTCTTTTCCTTTTGGCTCCACATACTCATCCTTTGAAAGTACTTAGTAACTGACACTGCCAGTGGAATATGAGCTGAGATCTCTTTCTTAACTGAATTGAATTCAGAAGAATATCTTTGTGGTTTTACTTTGAACTTGGTACAGGGTTTTTTTGCTTTAGAAACTGTGCATATGTTTAGATACATGTGTCCTTCCCATGGGCTGCAGTTCTTCCTGAACTGCTGCAGCGTGGGTCCTTTCCACATTCTGCAGTCCTCCAGGAACAGACTGTTCCAGTGTCAGTATCCCACCAGCAGCAGCTCCGGCGAGGAGCCTGCTCCTGCCTGGGCTTTCCAGGAGCTACAGCTTCCTTCAGGGCACATCCACCTGCTGTGACGTGGGCTCCTCCCCAGGCTGCAGGTGGATATCTGCTCCAGCATGGTCCTCCACAGGCTGCAGGGGGACAGCCTGCTTCACCATGGTGTTCTCCACAGGTTGCCAGGGAATCTCTGCTCTGGCACCTGGACCCTTCCCCACCCTACTTCTTCCCTGACCTGGGGGTCCACAAGTTTGTTTCTCATGTTTTTCTCACTCCCCCCTCTTACAGCTTCTGCACAGTTTTTTACCCTTTCTTAAATATGAAAAATGTGTTTGTTTTCTCTTCTATTTAAATCTACATATTCATATATAGAGCAATAATATTTGAAGTTTAAACTCATGAAGTTCAACTAGGGGAAGTTCAAAGTCCTGCACCTCAGGAGGAACAACCAATGCACAAGTATATGCTGGGGGCCAGCCAGCTGGAAAGCAGCTTAGCACAAAAAGACCTAGGGGTTCTAGCAGGCACCAGGTTGATTATGAGCCAGCAGCCTGCCCTTGCTGCAAAGAAGGTGAATGGTATCATTGGCTGCATTAGACATAGTATTTATTGCCAGCAGGTTGAGGGAGGGGATCCTTCCTCCCTATTCAGCACTGGTGAGGCCACGTCTGGGGCACTGTGTCCAGTTCTGGGCTCCTCAGTACAAGAGAGATATGGAGATACTGTAATTCTGTGACTCTCTAAAGTTAGAGTAATACTTAATCATGCTTACCTTAATGCTGTGAATCACCATAGATTATCAGATTTTAAGATGCTTAATATTATGATTTTATGTTATTTCAGTTTTATATTTGAATGTGTGGAAGAAATCAAGTGCAGCTCTTCAGTTTCAATGCATTTCAGTGTATTGCTTCTTTGAGTAGATCCATTTACAAATTTTTCTGTATTAAGAAAGCTGAAAAACTTTTGCTAATTCAGAGCAAGTATCAGTTGGGAAAGTTCCCCTCTACATTGTTAGACACCAAGATTCAAGTTCCTGCTTTAATGTAAATTTCTTAATCTATTCGGGTATTAAGTTTGGCCACTGCGGGGAGGATCCCCGACATAGGTTCGGGCCTGAGAAGGCGGAGGAAGAAACGCAGCCGACCCAATATGAGTGATA
>JANZLQ010000065.1:9835296-9856488 GCA_026212715.1 Elanus axillaris | reverse complement strand
AACTGAAACATCCCTTCCTGATACAAGGGATCACTAGACCCATGCCCTTTGTCTGCAATCCAATCCCCAACAGGCCACAAATTCTATGACATAGCAGGAAGGTATCTCTGATAAAATTGTTTGGGTCATCAACATGAAAAGCTCTGATTGTTGACATCATTACTATGAGTTTTTTTTTTTTTTAAACAGGATACTCACAAATTATTAGCAATCTCTGCTTTCTGCTTTTGCATTTTTTCCTAGAGTATTCCTTCAATCCTCCCTGAGAAGCTCAACTGGATGCCTTTTTGTTACTTTCCCAGTTTTCCAGAAGTTCCTTTATAAAAAAAAAGAAACAAAGGGGTGCTTGTCCAAATGATGGAGTGGGGTTTCTGTTCTAACCACCTTATTTCAGTTGTCTCAATGTGGCAATTATGCTGCCTATGCTTCACACAGAGTACTTAGAAGTAAGACTCAGAAGAAGGTTCTGAATGCCTCAGGACTAGTTTAGGTACCTCCTCTGAGTAATCATCTCAGTTTGGCTACAAGTACATCTGGATTACTAAAACAGATGCTTTTCTTAAAGAAGAGTTGAAACAAATAACTTTCACTTTTCTTTGCATTTAGAAAGTTTCTCTCTTGATAGGGAGGCTATCAAAAAGTATTGTTTCCATCATAAGAATCATCTACACTTGGCAGAACTCATGTATGATTTGCAAAAATTTAGAGAATAGCTAAATGAATGATCGCCATATCAAAGCAACTTTTTGCAGACTTTATTTAGTCATGATGAGTATAAGTTTTTACCACTTTGAGTACATGTTAATTTCCCTGGCAACTGTCAGAATATTGTCTAAATTTGGGATGAAACTTTATTCATTCTGATGTTATTGGGAGTTTGTTGTGTTAGTCCAGAATTTTATCTACTTCATTCTGAACATAACTTTTCCTCCTAGCTCCGTCTTATAAAAAATGATGCCATATATTTTACTTTTTACATAAAGGTAATATATCTTTGAGAGCACTATTAGTAACCAAGATCATCTTATAAACAATGGTTGTAAATATATATATATTTAATATTAAAAAAAAAGTGGAGGTATTGATACCATCCTAGGTTGACATTTTCAGTGGCAAGATCTACAACCCATGAGGTATTAAGATCCTTATTAGAACATTTAAACTGTAATGTTAAGATCAAAACACTTTTACTGTGTTGCAAATAAAAATGGATGAAAATACTTTAAAAACATCTTGGCATTTTTGCGAAGTGTCTGTTGAAAGACACGAACATGGAATTCAGAAATACCTGTAGAAATTATTTATAAAAGGTGTAATTCTCAGTCGTAAGTAAAGCTGTGTGCCTAGTTTCCGTTGACGTTGAACAGAAGGTGGGCTAGTGAAGGAGCTGAGGAAGAGTGGAACTTTGATAGTGTTCTTTATCATCCACCATCCTGCATCACAAAGGCAAAAAAATGAAAAGCCTTTTCAGAAATCTAGCATCTGCACTGAAAGCAAAATCAGCTTTGGGTATGATAATAGTTAAAAGTAGTAGGTAAAACTAAAAAGTAGTGGTGCAGTATGCTTCTCTACCTCTCAACAGAGGCCATTGAACAGGAAGAAACCTATTAGAGTGAAGTTTGTAATTGGTCATTTCCATTACTTTTTATAACATGATAAGTTCCTGAAAAGTTCATTTGGACTGTGGCCCTAACTGTCTTGGGGTCTTGTTAAAAATCTTTCCCTAAGAGCTTATTATTTATTGATGATATATGCAGATGACCAAAAATAGTAGTAAAATTAAAAAAAAATGAAAAAATGATAAGGGTATTAGTTTTGTTAACACTACTCATGGGGTGTACAAATACACGGTATGTACATGACCTAAATGTACTAGGAATTTACTAGGACTCCCTTTTTTCTAATAGGTCCCCGTTTCCATTGCTCATTCTTAATGAACTCAGTCTATCAATCCAAAATACCTGTGATAATTTACAGAAGTTGCAGATAGTGTATATCAATACTGTATTTAAAAATACTGGAAGTATACAAGGTGAGCTGATTTCTTCAGTCTTTCCTTTTTTTTTTACTGCAGTCTTTTAAAACACTATGAGAGCAGATCAGTTAGAAGAATTTCTATGTTCGTACTTCATTTTCTTGTTATATCTTTGTAGCTTTAATATCACTCACAGAACTCTTGGTGGTGGGAAAAGTAATGGTTTGTCAAAGATACTTGTTAGGATCTCATGGCTTTTTCAGCTCTTTTGCCATCACAAGCCACATATATGCTGATGACATTTTGATAAGCAGAAGTAAGAGAAAAGAAAATCCTTTTGAGCATAGTTTTGCCATATTAAAAGACAAGCTCATATTCTCTACATACCGGAGACTCAATGTGCAGCAGTCACACTCTGCCCATGGCTTGAGAATTTTCTCTTTACATTGTTGCTTTTTTCTTGTCAGTGTAAGATTTTAACTGTAAGTAGCTGCATCATTTGTGTTTTGCCAAGTCTTTTCTGATTATTCTCGTTACCACTTGAATTTTTTTTCTCTTGTCCAGTTCCCAGAGTTTTTAAGAAGTTAATTTCATTACTCTTGTTATACACATAAAGCCTAGAATGATTTTTTATTCTTTCTGTATGTTTCTCCATACATCTGTTTTCTTGCATGTTACAGCTTTATAAAATGTGGGGGTTTTTTGAGTGGAACTAAGTGCCCATCTTCAGTCATGGTGGATATACATCTTGCCTTGCCTATATTGAAAATTTGCCATTTGTGGTTTTGTTACATGAGTCTTATCAGATTGGCATGTATAAATATAATAACAAAAGCAGCATTTTTTGCTTTTCTAAGGCTTCTGAAAAAAAGAATATACCTTATCCTCATTAAGGTTTATGTGTATCATTGTAGAAACAGAAATTTATTTAAATAAATGGGAACTTTTTTTCTTAATATATTATTATTATTATGCTAATTTTCCTTTCTTATTTTTGCCACCCTCAGTACCTGTTTAACCAGACTGGAAAACAATAACATAGATATATATTGGGTTTGCATGGCAAGTTATTGGTAGCAGGGAAGCTACAGATGTGGCTTCTGAGAGAAGCTGCTAGAAGCTTCCCCCATGTCCAAAAAAGTCAATGCCAGCCAGCTCCAAGACTGACCCGCCGCTGACCAAGGACAAGCCCATCATCAACAGTGGTAGTGCCTCTGTGATAACATATTTAAGAAGTGGAAAAACTGCTGGGCAACAGCAGCTGAAAAGAGGAGTGAGAACATGTGAGAGAAACAGCCCTGCAGATCCCCAGGTCAGTGGAGAAGGAAAGGAGGAGAAGCTCCAGGCGCTGGAGCAGAGATTCCCCTGCAGCTTGTGGTGATGAAGACCACAGTGAGGCAGGCTGTGTCCCTGCAGCCCAGGGAGGTCCATGGGGGAGCAGATCTCCACCTGCAGCCCAGGGAGGACCCCACGCTGGAGCAGGGGGATGTGCCGAAGGGGGCTGTGACCCCGTGGGAAGCCCACGCTGGAGCAGGCTCCTGGCAAGACCTGTGGCCCCATGGAGACAGAAGTCCAGGCTGGAGCAGGTTTGGTGACAGGACTTATGACCCCCCACGCAGGAGCAGTCTGTGCCTGAAGGACTGCAGCCCGTGGAAGGGACCCATGCTGGAGCATTTTGTGATGAACCACAGCCTGTGGGAAGGACCCATGTTGAGATGCTCATGGAGGACAGTTTCCCCATGGCAGGGACCCCACACTGGAGCAGGGGAAGACTGTGAGGAGTACTCCCCCTGAGGAGGAAGGATCAGCAGAGACAATGTGTGATGAACTGACCCCAACCCTCACTCCCCATCCACCTGCACCACTTGGGGGGAGCAGGTAGAGAAAAATGGGAGTGAGTTGTACGCGGAGAAGAAGGGAGGGATGGCAGGAATGTGTTTTAAGATTCAGTTTTATTTCTCATTATCCTACTCTGATTTGATTTGTAATAAATTAAATTCATTTTCCCCAAGGCGAGTTTGTCTTGCCCATGATGGTAAGTGCTGAGTGATCTCCCTGCTCTCATCTCAACCTGTGAGCCTTTTGTTTTATTTTCTCTCCCCTGCCCTCCCAGAGGAGGGGAGTGATAGAGCGGCTTGGTGGGCACCTGGCGTGCAGCCAGGGTCAAGCCACCACAAAATACTGCGAGACCTTACCATAAAAGTCAGTTTCAGAATGCCTCATGTACAAGGAGCGTAAGGAAGAGAACATGCTAAAACTCATCCTAAAAGACTAGTAGTTCAGAAGTATACAAAGACATAGTATCAAGGATTCTACTGGAAAGTTTTGTGGTTTAAAATGTAGTAAAAATGGCATTTTAACTGAAGCTGTTGCTATCGTTTTCCTCAATAATAGTAATTTGCATGTTCTTGATGAACATGCAAGGAGGCATTTCCAAGAGAAATGTTATTTAAATCAAGAAAATAGTATTGTACAGTAGGGTAATTCTTTTAAGATACGTTCATTTTAAGCATAAAATAGGGTTCCCTGTAATAAGTACTTCATAAACTTGTTGCTTAGTCTTTTAAGGCAGACTAGTCCAATGCTTGAAATACACATCAGGGAACAATTTTGCACTGATGGAATAAATGCCATAGCAATCTTTTAGGTCTTTTTCTTTTCTCTTTTCTTACAGAACACAGGAGTCAATACTAGTTTCCCTTTTTCAATTATACAGGCAAAGACATTTCAGGCATGTAGGAATACTTTGAATGGAATCACAGGAAACTGTGAAGCTGTAGCTTGCTCCTTTTCTGTAATATCAGGGAGAAAAAAATAATCTGCAACTTCTACAAACTTAAATTTCTCTCAATCCATATGTGTTCAGTTTTGTGGTGTCTGAGTTTCAGTGATAATCTTAAAATGTATACCAGAATATAGCATTTACCATGGCAATGTACACATCTATTTAAATTGCAACTGATAAGAAAATAGATTTTTTGGACTCAGATTGCAACTTTAGGTCAAAGGGAGGGGGTTTGCTTATCATTTATGTGGGCCTTGTCTTTCACTCTCATCTCTATTTATCACTCGCTACAACAGACTGCAACATGGTGACTATTTAAGATGTTGGTCAATCAACAAGAACTAAAATAAGATAAAAGTCCTTTGCACATGTCTGCAGATAGAGCAATCCAGATGTCATGGTTTTCAGTTGATTAATTTTACTCATACACAGGCCCGTATAAAAAATGCAGCAAAATGCTCTCTTTAGTTAACTTCAAGAACGGATCAGACTATAAAATGCTCATAAAAGCAACAATAATGGGCGAGATTTTAAAAGACTCATCTACTCCAACATCTTGTGTTAGACAGTGGCCAATTGTAGATGCAAGAATAAACTAATACTTCACTCAGTTTAACCTCACAGCTTCTGACATTCTGTAGCCTAGGACCTTCTGAACTGGAGTTTATCTCTGCATCCTTTTGTTTGATACCACTTAATAACTGCAACAGCAGTTACGTTGGCACAGCATGTTGCCAATAAGTTTCACAATTCATTTGCACATTGAGTAGAAAACAACCCTAATTTAAGTTCAAGCATTCTTCTTCATTATTTCTTTTGATTTTTCTTGGGATTTGTATTGTGTAAAATAGTGAATAACACTTCCTCTTTTTCACCTTCTCTGCATTATTCATGTCTCTCTCTATTGCAATCATATATTCTCCTCCAGTCATTTCTTTTTCCAGGTGAAGAATCCCAGTTGATTTAATATCTCCTCATATACAAGTCTTTTCATACTTCATTTTTACTTGTACTTTTGAGTTGAGGAGACTTGAAAGTTGTTCAGCATTCACGATAATAAGAATTATGCAATTATGAAATACCACAGTAATGTTTTATGATTTTGTTTTATGATTTTTTCTCTTTTCTAAAACCCACAATTTTGACTGCTGCTGTTTTCATAAAATTAACCACAATTACTCTAGTGCTTTTTCTAATGTGTTAGTTTAGAACCCATTGTTACATATATACATATATATACTCATCTGACTTTTTTCCATAATTTTTGCTTTACACTGATTAGACTGAATTTCTCCTGTCATTTTATTGTCCAGTTACTTGGTATCATAAAATACTTCTGCAACTCTTTGCTGTCAACTTTAATTTTGACTATTCTGAATAATTTTGGTATCAACATATATTCCTTCATTCTTTAATACCTTTTACAGATCATTCATCTAAGAATATACTTAAAAATACAATTCCCTCACACATCACAAAGGGATTTCTCAGGTAACCTTTCATTGTTAAAGAAACCATTTATTCCTGTTCTTGGTTTGCTGTTCTTTAACCAGCTGCTAACTGTGTAAGATGGTAGCGAATGCTTGGTGTCTGATAGCTTTTGCTTTCGAAAATCTCTAGTTCAATTAGGCAACTATACAACTTATTAGAAGAGCACCTACATAAATTGGATCAGAATGTACTTCCAAAAATATGTTTACTGACACCTTTAACCTACATATTCATTCATTTATATTAGTAAGTTTTAGACATATTCACCATCTCTGCTTATCAAAATACATAAATACATCACTATTTATCTAGATATTTAAGGAATTTTAAAATGTTATTCTGAAATAAATTTTAGCTGTCTTGGGAGGCAAAACAGTGAGCTAATGAATATGCTGTTGACTTCAGATTTCAGGGCATTCAAAATGAGCTTCTTGTAAAGATGAGTATGTCCTGAAGTGTATTGAATGTCAAGTACTGTAATCCCAAAATACATTTTCAGAGCTGAAGTTTGCGAGTGACTAGAAATGAATTTTGGATAGAAATGAATCCACCCATTTCTTGTAGTTACTTTTTAAATTACCAAAATGAAGGATTTTACTTTCCACCTATCTGATACAAGAAAGTTTACAGTCAGTAAACACACTCTCACATACAATCAATAATTATAGGTTCAACCTAGCAGTTTTTTTCAATTCTTATTTAAGTTGTAAGTTTGTTGGGTTTTTTTTGTAAATTGCGAATATTTTTTCCCTGATTTATTAAAATAAACTAAAACCACATATCAGTTTTGTACTTGGAGATTACCTCATTTCTTTGTATCATGTTTATGCATTGACTTAGTGATTTATACTTATATGTCACTAGTATAAATTCCATATATGTATGTACGGTTCATAGAGGTAATGAAAAAGATGATATATGAAAAAGTTCATATAATGCTGTAGAAACCCTGAAAGAAAACTTAGAAAAAATAATTTTAAAACATATATTCATTTAATAGCACAAGCCCTGCATGAAAGCTAAAGAAATACTGAAAATCATTGGTATGCAAATTCTATACTATACTGACTGCCAAACCAGTGAAATATATAGTTTTGCCCTATCTATCATCATCACTGATAAACACTATCTTCTCCAGGGAGTCATTTGCAGTACAGGCACTGCAGATATCTATGTAGATTACTAAAATTAGCAACAATGTTTTTGACACGGAACATGCTGCTTGACAATGCAAAATGCCACAAGGAATAATCCAAACAATACAGGGAGGAAGCATTACATTAATGTGTGGATGATGTGAAGTACTAACGTTTTAATGTGTGTATTATTTATTTTTGTGATGTTTTTTATAACATACTAAAGAAACTCTCTGTTTCAATATATAAACAAGGACAAATGCATTATTGTGCCATTCCATCCAGTATGACAATTGCCTGTATATATAGGGTAAGTATACTGGAGAGGAATCGCACTTCTAGTGAGTTGGATGACACTTGTTAGAATTCCCTGTTATTCTAATACATAGAATAACTGTTCTCACATGACTAACTGTATGTATCTGGTCAGTAAAAATCAGTAATCCATTGTCCTGCTGCTGTGATTATGGATACAGGCATGGATTTTTGTGCATCTTCTTCCCAGGCTGGGTAAGTTTGGTCTTCTAAAAACGACTGTGCTTGGCCACTATGTGTGCTCCAAGCAATTATTCTTCAGCATTGAGCCCACTGTGCCTGAATTCTTGCTGAGTGCGGACTGAGTGATTAAATGAACAGTGTAACTGGAAACATGCAAGTCTGCTGTGATGATTATGGTTTAGTATCAGAGCCCTTCTTATTTCATAATAAGCACCTTCCCTGGATAGTTGCTCCTTCCTACTTATTAACCCTTGTATCCTTCCCTATTTCCTAATTCTTACTACTGATGCCAATCAAGTTTCCCATTGGTCTCTTAATTATTATAATACTGATATGCCCTACTGACTATGGGATATATCAATAGTGGGCTTGGGGCTTCTTATATTTGTGCAGTCACTGGGGAAAGGCTCTCTACAAGATCTAGAGACTGTTTTGTGGTTTGAAGAAAATACTGAAGGTAGTTCCACTAGGCAAGCTGGCTCTCCTTTTGCCAGCTTCTGCTACATGTGAAAATTAAAAAAAGAAAAAGATTTCTTATTCAGTGAAAAAATGTTTGGGTGTTTTGTTCTTTTTTTAAATCAATAGATATGGCCTATACATTTTAACAAACTGTAGGTAGTATGACTAATTTTCTGATAGCTTAGGAAACAATCATATTTAAAAGGTTATTTTTATATTTATATTTATTCAAGCCCTCATTCAAAATCACTTTGTATTATTGACTGGTGAAAAAATTAGTACAGTTTCACACCACCAACAACTAGCATCTCATTCTCTGTAACACCAGCTTTTAGGTGTCCAATCATTACTGATACTGAATATATTTCATTACATTACAGTATTATTATTAGTTGCATAAATAAAAATATATTAATGATGTATGTAATTTTATTTTAAATTATTCCTTCCATTTTTTTTAAACTAATTCTTTAAATTTTAAAAGTAAGTGAATTGAAAAATTAACAATTTTTGTGTTGCATATGCCCTCATCCATCTAAGTTACATGGCAGGCTGCTAAAGAATTCAGAAAACAAATGTAGGTGATTGATGCCAATTCCAAAAATGTATTTGCTGGGTCTTTTGCTTAGCACAAAACTTGCAGAATTTTTACAAAGCTAAAATGAGATAAAAATGAAAAGGGTCATTTGGGGCTAATATTACTAAAAGTAATGGATATGTAAGTGGATATTCAGTGGGTATTCAGTGTCATAGTAAAATCTTCTGTCTGAAATAAGAGTCGTTACTATAAATAATGAAGAAATAACTTCACCCTCTCAATCCCTATCTATCCTTCTAAAGGTTTCTTTCAGTGTACTTATATTACAATTCTCTTTTCTACTTACAGCTCTAGAAACCATCCCCCTCAATCAAACACTCACTCTTGGCAATGCACCCATAAAGCAAAGACATCTTAGTCTAAAAAAGTGCCAAGCCTCTGCCTCGTTCACATCTTTGCTGACACTGCCATCCACTTAATCTTTCTCTCTCCTTCCTTGCAGCACCACATACATATTGAAGAGCAATTCAAAAGACAGCAGAGGTCTCTGGGTGCAGATGAGCAATTGCCTAAATCCACAAACTGTAATCTATTGGAGAGGGGAAAATGGAACAGTTTAAGCTATGCTTTTCTACCCAACTCATAGTCAGTTCATCTAGTGAGGAAGAGACCCAAAGCAGTATAGATGACTGTCTATATAGCCCTGCAATCAAAGCTGTTACAGTAAGTTCCATGTTTAGACCAGCCATCAGATGAAAGGGATGAAAATAAAAATATTTGGACTCTTCAATATTCCCACCAGCCACTTACAAAGCATTTGTCTTTAGACAGTGAAGAAGGCTGGTGAGACAAGCAGTGATAATTTCTTGAGGAAAGTCCTAACTGCTGTTTGCCTGAGAGGAAGTGCTTTACTAGAGAGCAGACCTTTTCAGTATTGAGCTGCACATACTATATTTTAATGACTCTTGATGGACCTTGGTTCAACTCACAGATCACAGCGGAATTTCAGTGGGTGGAAGACAAGATGATGTTGCGAGTATTTGTAGTTTCTTCCTTAAAAGTATCCACTTAAGCCACTTGATCCTACATTTAGCCTATCTTAAAAAAAATCTTCATTATTGTTTTGGATACCTATTCTGGAAAAAGGGTAATAGAAGCAGAATGACAGGCAGTAATATTATCACAAAGATTTTGAACAAATACTATACAGTTCTGCAGAAAGAATTTGTTCTTGAAGTACTTGGATCTGCAAGATGACCAGAACCACAAGAAGATCCAAGGTCTTACTTACAAATGAGAAAGTAAACTTTTCTCATTGTTTGCTGTGAGATCTTGCCCTTGCATTGAATCTTACAGCATGCATGTAACTTATAGCTGACAGTACTGCATAGTGAACCTGATCGAAGCATCAATGCTACTAAATTTGACATTAATTTTGATTCATGGTGATATACTTTCATATTTTTAATTTTTTAGCTGCACCCAGTTCAATAGGAAATTGTATCCTTACATCCCCTGACAGGGAGGTAAGGTCCCTTTATGTGTGTTGTCCAAAGGAGCAAAGGGAAATGATCTGTATGGTGTGGTTACACAATTTGTGGCCAAGGTGACATTTTTGGAAGGAACATGAATTAAAGAGTGTGTGCATGTGTGTAATTTTTATTTCATTTCAGCCTTTTTTTCATGAATTTATATTACCCCATAGTTGTTTGGTAATAGAAATAAATGGGATTCTATGTGCAGCTACTGTTCATTGTTGAGAAGGTGTTCACACATCAAGTTACACTTAGCAATGCTCTTCGTGTCACACCTCTTTGTATTTAATTTCTGATTAATTACACGTAACTTTTTTCAAACAGTGGTAATTCTAACCTTATTTAAGTCCATAGTATTTTAGTCTGGAAGAAAAAGGTATTTTTATACTATATTAAATATGTTCATTACTCTAACTATTAACAGTAACCTTCATCTCCTATCTTCTTTAAAAAATATTCAACAAAACAAAAATACAGTATAAAGAAAAAAAGTGGAAAAAAAATTTTAGACTGAGGTATGAGAAAGTGCAAATGAAAATGGAGTGTTAAGCTTTAAAACTTTCTACTCAACTGACTATTAAATTTAACTTTAACAAAAATTCAGGGCATATCAACCCTAATTTCATTAAAGAAAACCCAGTAGCAATAAGCAAATCCTCAGAGTGGAAAAGCTAATAAATCTGTCTTTTATTATAATTTCTCAGTTCCTTCTCAGGTCTCCCAAATTCTTGCTGTACACACCCTACATATATATATATATATATATAAAAGATCAGTGCATTATTAAGGACTGTGACTATGCTTACCTATACATTGAAAATCCTAATTCTTTCTGTAAAACACCTTGTTTCCCTCAGCCTATGCCTCTCACTTAAAGCCTTTTTTAACCATGTTATAACTGTAAAAAGCTGAGAGAGTAAGGTTTATTTTTTTCTCACAGGTTAAGATCCTTGGCAGACAAGAAGATGTCGAAGAGCCAGAGTTTGTCTCCATTAGTTAAATTAGGGATATCGATCATGACCTGAACATAGATCTCTTAACTTTTCTCTGGTGATAACTTCCAAGTAGGATTAATGTTCTTTGGACCTAGCTCACAAGAGATGAATAACTTTTCTTTTTGGCAACTCTGCCTTTTAAGTGAGTTGTAAGACATAATCCATGGATACCATACATCAAGATACACTACTTAGCAACATGACTTAATAGAATAGAACAGTCCTTATCATAAATGCACTTTATAAAAATAATCATCTCAAATTCTGTGGCTACACAGTAGTTGATGTATTGTCAAATATAAAATGAATATTTCACAATATACTAGCAAATAATCCAAGAGGGTTATCAGTTAATCTTAGATTTTTTTATGTGCTTTAAAAATTGTTTCATTATTAGTGCCTGTGACTGACCTTCCTGTCATAGCCACCTGAGTATATTATACTGTGCCAGCAAATCCATATGTTCATTTAGACGACTCCTTCCTTTTCATCCTATTATATAGTACTGGACATTCAGTTTGGGTTGTGATACTGTATCGTCAAAAGACAATCACAAATTCCTTACAGATCTGACTGAAGGGCCAATTGCCTATGTCCTTTCAACCCTTATTACCAGACCTGATGTTATTGCCCCAATCGTGGAAGAATTCTCTATCAGAAATCCCTAACTTCAAAAATTTTTTTTCCACACTCACAATGATTCTTATTCTATAAGATCCTCCTCCTTCACTTATTTCAAGTTATATAATGTATGGCCTCTGTGGAAAACTGGTCCTTTTCTTTCTTTTGTGTCGTTATAGCTTTATCTTGCCATGATCAAAATGATCAACAGTTTAATCTTCCTTTATCTCTCTAAACAATGAAACTCTACTCTGAATAACTTCTTCACATTCAAGATACCAGTTCCTGTTCTGCAAGTTCTTTTATATGTTATCAATATACAGGTTTATATAATTCTGAATTAAAATGGCATATGAGCAGAACTTGCACCAAATACCTAAAAATATGAATAATGGCATGCTTTATTGGTGTTGGTATTAACTCAGTTGATACTAACCATAGTAAAATAGTGGGTGATTAGATGACTGTTCAAAGGCTTCTCAATGCATTTTTTCCATGTTTCCATATATTCTTTGGAACCTCAAAACAATAGCTGTTCTCCTACATAATGTAGTGTTTGATAAGTGACTGAGTATGGCAGATAGGACAATCCTTATTCTATCAATAACTGCAGGTACTAAAAGTATCTTATTTTCAGTAACAGACCCAACTGTGATGCAAACTTTCCTCTTTTTCAGAACTGTATGAAAACACTTTATAACTCCTAGTCTTCAGATTAGCTACCCCCTTATTAAATAACATACCATGGCGCTACTAATCTGACCTTAACCTAAGATCGAACTGGTTTCAAAGGGCCCATAATACTGGTGCAGGTTCCCATAGTCAAATCTATCCACACGTAATCAACATCAAATTCTGGTTATATCAGTATCAATCCTGACCACTTTCATTTTATAAGATCTCTTTACTGATGTATACATAGAACAAATGTTCTCACCATTAAGAGATCGGGAAGATTAGCTGCTCATAAACTATACCAATGCCCATGTCTGACTCTAAAATCATATCCTTTATTTTCAAACTCCTCTAGCCAGTTCATGGCAACTAATAAATAGGAAAGAATGTGGATGATGCTCCTTTTACAGCTAATAACTGAGCCATGATCTTGCATGCTTTGATAAATAGCTCCAAATTCACTGCCTCTGACTGCAATTCTGGGTCAACATCAAGTCTTTATTCTTCCAAAATGACTTACCCAAGAAGGTAGGTTTTGCTGCCTTCTCCATATGGGGGGGTGAGGGGGAGGAATACATTCATAGAACAACATCCAGCAAACCTTCCATCATTCTGGGACAGAGTACATTAGTCTTCGATATTTGCCTCTTACAAGAAGCTAGTTCCTCATTTATTGTTACTGGGTGCTGGAATACTACAAATGCTTGATTTGTTCTTCCCATCCATTTCTACTGCATTTTGTACTGTTGAGGTCTTGAAAAATCTTTCTGCTATAGACCTGATTTTGCACATTCCTACCTTCACACTGGTTTTCTCCATCTCAGATACACAGGTGAGATTTTACACATTATATTTTGTGAAGTACTAAATACACAGTCTTATTAGATTAACAACCATTTCCTCTTGTGAGCACCACATAAAAACCCAACATGATACCACATATGACAAAACTGAGAAAGCAGTATATTGCATTTGTGCTGACTGTTGTTCTCATTTCCCTTAGTTTGCACTGTTAGTTATCAGATGGA
This sequence comes from Elanus axillaris, assembly GCA_026212715.1. Taxonomy (NCBI): domain Eukaryota; kingdom Metazoa; phylum Chordata; class Aves; order Accipitriformes; family Accipitridae; genus Elanus; species Elanus axillaris. Next base: position 9,842,752 of record JANZLQ010000065.1, on the reverse strand, counting down.
TTTCTTCTGAGGCTCTCAAAATAAGCAAGAAATTAAATACTTTGTAGTTAATTGCAATATTTTATTCCTTACTTGAGAAAACAATTATTTCAATATAAAGTTTTGTGAATATAATCATCAAGCAATAAAGCCTAATATTTTCATATTTCTACATGAACTTATTGAAAATACTAAAAAATGTAAACTTCTGTTTTAAGCAGTTATATTATTTAATCAGAACTCAGTTGGACTATGAACATATATGGACGATCTGACATTTAGTTTTGTGTATTAGATCATTGTGCCCATTACCATGTTTGACTGAGTAGTGGATCTTTAGAGAAACATTGTAGGCATTGCTTTTCTAAGCTGCTCATTGGAGTAATGCCTAACTTTCATGACTCTTGAACATAATATTTAGCAAGTGAATGCTGAAACATTTATTTGAGATATGCACCACAAGTTATCAAGAAATAATTGGAATCTGTTTTTTTCCAATAGAAAACTCTTCTGACTTTTCATAAGAATCAATTATATTTTCTTTTTCCTTGTTTGAAGGCATTTATTGATAAATAAATGATTTTTTTATTCTGAGATTTTTGGAAGGGCTAAGCCAACCATTTAGGTAGAAATGTAAATTTTTCTCCAAGATTATGAAAACTGATTCCAAGTTTTGGGGGTGGAATGAGATTGTGGCTGTATAATCCCAGAAGTAATAAATTGAAAGAAATGTAAGCCTTAAGAAATCCATAGTCAGGAGGATGTAGAGGATATAGCAAATTAAGCATTCTCTTAATATCTACTTTTCGTTGGAAAACTGACTATAATACTGTCCATATGGAAAAGCCCAATTCTATGAACTTCGAAAGAGAAGTAAAATACAGTTGCTAAGCTATTCAGTAATACACACAATTCCTTTTTACTGCTGTAACAAAGCATTCAGTCTCTGCTAAGGAGAGGCTTCCTTTTCTTTTTTCATTCACAGGTTTTGAATATTCCACTTTTATGTACCCTCCAACTGGAAAAAAAATTACCTGAAAATACATAAAGTCTAATAGTCATGGAACTAAAGTAATGATGGTAAAGGTCACAAGTATTTAAAACACACAGAGGTCCAGGTTTAAACATTTATCCTTGAAATAGTGATATTTCATATAAGTTTCCATTGCATTAGAAAGAGTTTAATAAAGAGTAAATACATCATATAATACAATACAATGCAATACAATATAATATCTATTTGCAAAGTATTTTTTTCTCTCCTCTTTTCCTAGGTAATTCAGGAAATACATCTGGAGGGAAAGCTCACACCAACACAAGATGTGAACTCAGATATAATAAAACCTAAATTAACTATTAGAGAATACATGAACAAGAGGTCTCTAAAGATATTTTTCTTTCATAAGTATGAATTCATATCAGGAAAGGATTAAATTCAAACTATAATAGGTTCTGGGTAGAATTATATGTTGGCATGGCCGTCTTTTTGCACACTATAAGGACCATATTATCTTTCATTGTGTAACGCATGACTGCTGAATGAAGTTGTAGTTTTATGAATCTTTTTTCTCCTTCTATTAGCTGAATTTTTCAGGAACATATGGAATATAAAAGCTAATTTTTATGTATTCCCATTGAATTAAAGGGGAATCTACAACAGCTCAATGGGAAAAGGGTAAAAGTTCTTGGAAATCAGTGACTCCAACAGCAGATTGTGTTTAACTTTATAAAGTAGCATTATCTGTGAACTTAAGGTGAATCGCTCCTTTTTTAGAAAGATTTTGAATGTAGTAAAATTTTTTGTCTTTGTTTGCTTGTTTGCTTATTTCTCAGGCTACTTTGGAAATGTGGTACTGTTATGGGGAACAATGAATCAAAATGGTTTCTCTAATCTCTCCTGACACTAGGTTCTATGCATAAAGGAAATAGGGGAATTCTAATAACATCCTTCAAGAGAACTTCCACTTATGCATCCTGAAAATTTTAGCTGGCAACCTAATGTATAAAAAAAAACCTTTAAAAAAACCCTGTTTATTTTATTGTATATTTATAAATATGTGAAGTAGCAAAAGGAGCAAATTTAATGCAGAAATCCAATCCAAATGTTGTATTTCTTTTTGTTCTCTGGCAATAGCTGTTTCAAGAACATTTAATATTATCTGTTAAACACAATAAACATACAGAAACAATATAATAGGCTTCAAATAGAATTTTGACAAGTAGTTAAAATTCTGTTACAGTAACTTTTTCTGCGGTAGCATATTAATTTAATTCATGGTTGTCATTTGATGGCCTGTTACACAAAATGCTCTTCTACTGATGTGTGAGCTAATAGAACTGTTTCCCCAGTATGGATTAATCAAATTTTAACATCACTAGCATTTTTAAAGAACTGGGCGTAATAGAGTGTATCAAATTTTAATTTCACTTGTGCAGTAATTTGTTAGCAAGTACTGTGGAAAAAAATAATTGTATATTACATCTAATACCATTTTCAGAATACAATAGCTATTGTGCAGGCTTTTACGTATTTTAAATCAGAATTGGTCCATGAAGTTGTTACTGCTGTTTGTTTAACTGCCCATGGAGAATTTTGCCATAGTAAGATTTTCAAATGACAGAAACTTCAAAAGCAGTCTAAATAATTAATTCTGTAACAACTTACATTCTAGTGCAAGAACTAGTTTAAATCTTATCCTTTTGCTCTCCTCTGTATGTAAAGATGGCTTATAGCTGGCAGAAACGCTGTATTACATATATAATCACTATTAACCCTAGTGAAAAGGGAGAAATTCTGAATTAATTTTAAATGAAAATGAAAATGAGCAATATATATCTAGGATACTTTTTTTTGCATAACTTGTGGTCTATCTTAAAGTTTTTAAAACACTGCAAAAAATTCCTAAATTGCATAATAAATTTTGTGTTACTTAGATGATGTTCATTCTTGAGCATCAGAAGTCAACCTTTTTTTTCCAAGTGTGCGGGTTTTTTTCCATCAAAATTGGATAATCTAGGGAAATCTTATGCCATTCTATGGGTGGGAAGATGAGGAAAAGTTTTAAGTTATGTATTTCTTTTACATGAGAAGTTTAAGATTAATTTTTAAATTAATCTGTTAAGTATCTTTTCTTGCCATAGACTTAATCTGTACTGAGCTAACTTGCATGTCTATACCTTACTTAAACATAAGTTTGTTAGAAAACAAGGGAGAGATAAAAGATTTATTTATTTATTTTAATAGATGGCTTCCACTGTTGCATTTCACTTGATAGTTCTTATTTGTTGATGGTGTTACGAAAACATTCCTTCCAAAGTGTGTATTTTCATTCTGGAGTTTAGTAAGAAAATAGTAAAGGTCAAATATATCAGGACATTTAAAATTAAACTAGACAGAAATGTAGTGAAAACTAACACAGAGAAATTCTTAGTTCTCAGAGAAACTAATTAATTGCATGGTGTCATATTCTAAGACTTTTCAAGTCTAGACACAAAAACATTTGTTGAGTCACTTACTCTATGACTTTTTTCAGTGTTTCCCACAAGTGTCTTAAGTCTAATGAACTCTTGCCATCAGTAAGTTGTTGCATGGTAAATTTTCAATATAATCCAAAAGAAAATGAAAATTTGACCTTGGCTATTTAGCTTTGTCTAGTTAATGTTAGAAATGCTACCTGATTTAAAATGTAATTCTGATATAAAATTATGATCCATAATTAAGGAACCTATCTTCTGGGTCCCTTTATTCTAGAGAATGGAAAAGGTGATTGTCTAAAAGTGCGGGCAAAAAGCTACTGGGAAAGTATTTCTTAGCAATTTGTCACTGAATAGCTAAGCGTATGTAGGATCATGAATGCAGAATGGAGGGTAAATGTAAGTTTTATGCCTTGAAACTCTTCAAAAACATGGATGAAAAGTTAGAAATGTGGTTCAAAATATTTAATCTTAGTTACTGTGGGTTAATTTTCATAGCTGAATTTCAACAGGCAGAAAACTTATCTCTTCAATCAAAGTACATAAGAACTGTAGGTAAAAATCATCTCTGGAGAAAAAAAAGTCATGCTAGGTCTCCTCCACTACTTCAGGTTTTGGCAAACGTTTCCCGAACTTTAGCACTTGCAACTACTACGGCAAGAGTAGCTGTCCATTAATACTGATTTTTATCTGTGCACACTTTTACATCACACATTTGATAAGCAAATAACTTGTTAAATATGCCTGCTGTTCTTGTTCTGACACATTGCTCCCACACACAAAGTCAGCTACATATTTTTGCTCTAGCACAGAAGTAATTTCGAAGATCTCTGTATTTATTGTTATGGTGACATATTTCCTATGAAAATTTATTTGTTGAATTAGTTTTGGAATAGGTTTATGAGACATTCTTGTGCTACCTTCATTTGTTATTTTACAAATTTTTTTCATTATTCAGAAGTATAATACCACTCTAACCATGCTGGTAAAGTTGGGAGAATATGCAGTAAAACACTAAAAAAAAAAGAAAATTTCAAAAAAGAATTATTGTTGGCCTTGCACTATCATGTGAACTGATGGAAAAAAACCCACTCCAATCTCAATCCTTATGAAATAAAACCTCAACATCTCTGATACGAGTGGGTGGCCTAACTGGAACTACTGTGGGCTAAGGTGTTGTTCAGATGTCCAATTAGTCTTTTTAACTTGCATGGGCATCAATATACAGGAAAGAGCACAATGAAAGTAACTTAGCAAGACCTATTGAACACGGGAACTTGGAAAGAGTTCATTGTGCTACTAACCAGCGATTCTTTGTAAATTGTTGCACAGAGTAGCGTATCAACCTCATTATAAGAAGAGTATACTAGGGCTTTCTGGCGTAGAGCTTGAATGCACATGAAAAAAACGTAATTAAAAAATTAAAAGATCCACTGCTTGTAAAGAGTTTTTGAACTGTTCAGGCAGTTGCAAAAGCAGTAACTGTCAGATAGGTTTAGGTAACTAGGGAATTAGCAGTTTCCACTCCTAATAAACAAAGATAATGTAGTATTACAGACTAGGAGCTTCCAATGAAATGGGACTTCAGAATGACAGGACCACAGCAGAAAGCTACACTGATTTAGGTTTGGTTTGGTTTGGTTTGGTTCTACTTACTTTTAAGAATTTTAATTTAATTTCATAATAGATAGTGTGATATCCACAGACAACTTTCTCTTCAGTAGGATAAATGAGTCTTGAGAATTCAGCTAGATTTTGTGCTTTTAGACATAGCATCCCATTATATAAATGTTTCATATAGTTCCCGTTTTCAAGAAAAAAACGTTCTATTTTGATTTCAAATTTATGGGTACAGAAGAATGGAAATGTAGACATTAATATAACCTTAAATTTGTGTGAATAGAAGGGTTTTCTATTTCTCTTTATCTTGCCTTCCTTCCCCCAGTGTTCTCCATTATACTTTCTTCTCATTATATAAGTGATTCTCAGATTTCTAATTTAGTAAATATCAAAGTTTCTTTTCCTATGCTGTGAACTTGCCAAATACACTTATTTCTGTATAAGCTACACAGAATGTTGCATCCCATTTTCAGGAACAAAAGAAAAATTGTGATCTGCAGACCCTAGAACTCAAACTACCTTGATTCCCTTGACTGAGCAAATCATTTGGATAGCTGTTTCCTGTCTTTGCTTCATCCCTGTAAAGAACAATGAACTCTATAACACAGTGACAGTGCGTTTGATAAGGAAGCGTGAACATTCATCCCTGTTAACGTTTTTTTTGTCAGTACTTTATCTCTGACTTCCTTTATAATATTTTTCTTTATTTTATACTGATAGGATGACTGCCACAGTTATTTCACTCTTGATTAGAATATAATAGTCTTGAAAAATCCCACTGTACCCTTCCAACTAAATTAGATCTATAATCATTAGATCAGTTAGACTGATTTTCTGGGAAACTTCTGATGTTGATTATATATGTATACATGTATAGTATTCAGTTCTACATATTTTTGTGAATCTTATTTGGCAGGGCTTTAGAATTTTTGTGGTGATGCTTTGCCAGTCATTGCCTCATGTTCTCACCTTGGAAAGCACTAGAGATACCTATGTGTCAGTGTCTTCTCAGTGTGTGTACAATTCCTTTATTTTATTGAGGCTTAGATTTTTTTCAGTGTATTTTGCTTGGCTTATGATCTAGACAGATAGGTGTACATAACTATGTATAAAAATAAAATTATAGATATTATATTGCATCTATACATTTTATAGTGATATATTTACAGATAATATACATATAGTTTTATATATGCAGGTAATATATATTATCAAATATGTACTAAGGTATACATATGTGTACATTAGGAACACTAATTATAAGAGTACTTGTTACATTTAGCATGTCGTGATAAAATATGGTATCATTAAACTGTATGGGTTTTAGACTATTATTGCACAGCATAACTACACAAAAAAGGAATTTTTAAAACTATACAGTTAGTGTTATTCAAATAGATCTCTCCGTCTTCATTTTTTCATAATATTTTAAACTTTAAATAACAAATCCATTTACCTAGAGCAGTGTAAATGTATGAAGGGTGAAACGGTGAACAAATTTTGCATCAGAGAAATACACCATCACCACAGAACTGAAGATTTAACTGAGTCACAACTCATTTTTTCCCCTTTGGCTTTGTTTTGTTTATACATGAATCAATTGAGAGCATATAAAACTGAGCTGCATATTTTTATTTTAATATAAGAAAACTCAAATTAAATGTTTGTAGATTCATTCCCATTTTAGTCCTTGTTCTGGCAGATATTTTGCTCTGACCCTGCACCCAAAAGGGATATTTTAAAGGTTTTCTTGCAGGTTCAACTTCATAGGACAGTCCTTTGCAGTTAATGAGTTTGAGAAGTGATGCTGTTCCCTTGCATCCTTTGAAGTTAAAAAAGAAAACAAAAAACCATGTCCTAGTTCTCCAGCCATCAAAAGGGCCAACCTGTTGGCAGAGGTTCAGTCTGATTTGATGAGCAGCCTGTTCAATTATTTAACCAGCTATTAAATTCCAGTTCCAGAACTTTCTTCATTACACCACTGCTCCTTTTTTCTCCAGTGCCCTATGTGCTGGTGCCTCCTTTCCTTGCTGCAACTGCTCAGGTTTCGACGCAAACTCTTGGAGAGTGGAAGCTCCAGACCTTGCTAGATCATTACTTTACTTAGGCCCATATTAAAAATCACAGCTCTATTCAGTGGATATTCTCTACAGGCAATGGCTACAAAAATATTTTGACTTTGAATTTTGAACATTACAGAGGTGCAAAATATTAATGGCAAAATGATAGCCTCATCACACAGATCTGAATTTCCAGTGCACATTTATATTTCCTGAAGCATTCTTCAGATTTTGGGCTGAGAAGTAAAAACTGTTGTGGTGGGTTGACCATGGCTGAACGCCAGGTGCCCACCAAAGCCATTCTATCACTCCCCCCTCCTTCG
>JANZLQ010000065.1:9813148-9835196 GCA_026212715.1 Elanus axillaris | reverse complement strand
GCCTTGGATGGTGGTGGGTCCATCTTAGAGCCGGCTGGCATTGGCTCTGTTGGATAAAGGGGAAGCTTCCAGCAGCTCCTCACAGATGCCACCCCTGTACTCCCCGCTACCAAAACCTTGCCACAGAAACCCAGTACAAATATGTAATGCAAATATGAAAGAATTACATTTCAGGGAATAAAAAGAGTCTTTCTGATTTGGCTTAACTTGTTCTAAAATTTCCAAAGAAGTCTTTATGTGCCAAAGGTCATTCCTGTTAAAACTAAAATTAGGTATGAAATTCATTATTTCTTAATTATTTTCAGCACGTTAATTGCAACTAATTCCAGAATCAACTTTTGTCTTTTCCAACAGTGATCTGTGCATGATGCAAATTAATGTAAGAATACTTTCACCAAGAATTAGTACAGCTGTCAGTTCAGTTACCATTGCTTTTGTTAAATGGAATTGAGATTAGTAGTCTAAAAGATGTGTAGAATATCATCTGTATCACACGGCAGTTTTTCCAGTTGTTTTAAGAAGTGACAGGACTTGGTTCCTGGATAAAATGTTTAGTGAGGTCCCAAGACACCCGTAGTCAAAGCAATTCAATCTGCATTCTTGTTGTTCTGTGAGCGGTCATTTCCCCAGTGCTATCAACCAAGTGTCAGCAGTGACAGCTTTACAAACCGTGAACTCCAGTGGAAAAGTGCAGTTATTTATCTAGCTTCATCACTATACAGAAAAGAGGGGTAAGTGAGGCATTTCCAAATTCTCTATCTTTATGCCAAAGTATTTATGGAAAACCTCGGTGGTTTTTTTTCGTCTTGTCCTCCAAATATTTGTTGTATTGCTCAATATGTTACCAGATATGTGCTGTGTTTTAATTGCTTGATCAAAAACATCCAGTAATCCTTGTTTAAGACGTTCCCACCTTTCTTTCCATCCCCTGCCACTACTGTTTGTTATTCCTGCCTCTGTAACCTGCCACATTTTGTTGGCAACAGCTACAGGTGGAGTCACTTGATGAGTGGGAACAGCAAACTGATTCAGATTTGAAAATGAATAATTCCACCTCCTGTCACCATTGCATGAAGGGGATGGAATATTTTAAGCTGGTATTAACACCAAACTCTTCATATCATGAAATCATCTCTTGAGAGTAAACTTCCCAGTTTTTTTGCCACAAAAAAATCACATGTATTTGTTCAAGGATAGTAGTGAGGAAAACACAGAGGCATTTACTTTTAGCAAAACAGCTGATGAAACTAAAAGAATCACTCGTCTCATTGTAAAAAAGTAAGTTTTGAACACCTTCAGGATTGTAAATGAGCCAGTGAAGAAAAAAGTCAGCTGAAAAGGTGCAGAAACAAGGATTCAGTGATACATTTCTGAGCCACGTACACTAAAGCTGCTCTCTTCTACACATGACATCTTTTGTTGAACTGGTACTATAGTTAATGTAAATTGCTCAATTTGCAGCTAATTATCTGATTGCATGCAAAGTGTGAATAATGGGTGGTAGTATAAACATACAATGTTTTGATTTTTACTGCTACGAACAGCAACAGCCAACAATGGAAATCAGCTATTTGTAAAAAACATATGGGAAAGATGGAAATATATTTCTGAATATGACAATGTCTCTACATTGTATGACATATAGATCTTTGGTTTTGCTTACTTGTGCCATAAATAGTTGTACAGAACAGAAAATTCCAACAAAACATCACTAAATGAAATCCTTTTCAAATGGAAAACTAGGAACATATATATATATATTGGTATTCCCATTTTTGTGAGACCTCTCTCCTTTAACCCATGACAAACACACTCTAAGAAATTTCTGTATATAGTAATAATTATATTATAAAGTAGCATGTATTTTTCCTAAAGACAAGTTATCCACAGACAGCTCCAATGGCATTGTAAATACAAGAGGAGTTTACACATATGCTGCATTTGATGCTGATAATGGGAACCTCTTTCCAGTGCTGTATTTATATATTTTTCATAACAGTTGTTTGATCTAATATCTAATTTTAATATCTCAATGTGTTGGGCTGTTAAAATGAAAGAACTCTCAGTAATCTTCACAAAATCAAAACATTAAAACATGGCTCCTTTTCTATAAATGACCTTTGTGATTCACCATAGATGGAGGGTTAATGTTTACTATCACTGTGGTTGCTGAATCAGTTTTAATCTCAGATATAATCCCATTCCATATCTCTCTCTCTCTCTCTCTCTCGTATTCACATAATTTAATTTTAAGAATCCCATCTCAAAGTTGGCTCTTAAACACAAAATTATGTGATTGAATGTAGATTACTTTCATGGAGCCTCTGAATTCAAAAGCTGTTATAGAAAGAAATGGTTGGGTTTATGTCATATCTTTGACAGAATGTTACAGGACTGCATGCTGAGTTTTTGTAATTTAAAATTAAATTGTCTGTGATTTTTTTTTCCTTTTAGGAAGTTCATTTCTCCTTGATTGTTTTGTACCTACAAATAACTTCAAAGTTTAACATTCAGTATTTGGAAACTACTGTTATCCTTTAAATATAAAAACTTGAATTCTTTATTTCAATATATTATGAAGAACTCCATGTATTGGGACAGAGAAAAAAAAATGTTTTCCCCCCACTGGAAAGATTTTTATTTCTTCCTGAAATATTTCATAGTAACTGAAAAAGTCATGCTAGATATATTCACTTGCAGCAAATACTTCTTCTGTCTTATATGCAGGTTAGAGGGTTTTTTTCATCCTGAGTCCTTCAATGTGACTTAATAAGGATGATGTCAGTTGATGAATATAAAATTCAGTTTTGCTCATAACTTTAAAACTGGGAAATTTACCCAGCTGATAATTTTCTTGATTTTTTTTCTCAAAACTGGAAAACATTTATTTTGTAACAATGAAAGCCTGAGTGCAGTGGGGAGGAGAAGATATTCAAATTAAAAGTTTGAAATTTTTCTCAGACTTCAACACATTTCACTGTCTGTTCCATGCAGATTGTAGCCCACAATCCATCTTTGTCATCCTATGCTATCACTTCTGTTTTTTCTTTCATATCATCTTGGTCTCACTTCTGGGTTGTCTTCTTCACTGGTCTAGTATACATTCAGCCACAGTCCAGCCTGCTAATGCTCATCAGTACTTTCCTCCTGTTTTACTAAGCAAAGTAGTTACTGACTCAAGGAATTCTGCTGTGATAGACCTCAGGATTACAAAGATACAGTTCAAGTTATTGTAAAGAGTAGGAGACAATGGTCTCCTGTTATTATAAAAAGCAGAAGAAATTCCTTTCGAATGAAGGAATATATCAGAATCTTTTATATTAATATATTAAATCAGGTATAAGAGAAAAAGGAACTAAATAAGAACAATTGAAAATCTGTGCTGAGGAGCTCAGCCTTGGAAGTTGTGCAAAAATTGGAAGTGCACCTTTTCAATAGCACCTTTAGCAAAACCATTCACTTCCTGAAACTGAATAAAGTCATAATTTTTGCTCCAAGGAATCTATCAAGATAAATCATACCATGAATCACTTACTGAAATTACAAAGTAATTAATATGACTCAGCTTCTGTTTAATATTTGTTCTCTTGAGGGAGTTGCTAGAATGCTGGACTACTCTCATCTGTTTTGAATTTTTTTCCCCACAGCAATTTTTAGAGACATAATTGTTCCATGGAAGACAGATACTGGTACTATATTGACATGACTTGCCTTGAAAAAGCAATTGAAATCTTGCCTTTCATGCTGCTTGACTGTTTCATTTTTACACTACTTTTTGCGTATAATCAAAGCAAATTTCACTTGGAATGTGTCTAAAATCTCTACCACTAATTTGTAATCAAAAACTTAATAGTACTTGACGATGTCATTCAGGTGTAAGACTCAGTTAGTCTTTCTTCTCATATCATCTATAGCAAAAGTGTGGCTTAGTGGAAAACTTTAATACAAGCCAATGATGACATTTTAGATTAACTAAATAAAGAAAATGTTCTGAAAAAAAGGGGCAACACAGTGAAAAGACCTTAGACATTTAAAAGTGAATGTGGATATATGTCGCTTACTTTGCTGATCCCCTAATATGGAATATGTTCACAGGCTGCATGGCTACTTAGTCTTTGTAGTGACTGAGAATAGTTGTCAATGTAACAGTGTAGGCTGGCATTATTTTTAGACGAGGATGTGATACGAAAAGATAGAGGAGGTTCAGCTGGGCTCTTTGAAACCTTGTAGTTATTTGTGCTTCATAAAATGACTATAAAAATAACCAGTGACTACTCTGAGACTGCTGTTAGATTTGAGGTCTTATGAACATAATGCGGCTCTCTGGTTACTCTTGATGCATCAACTCACAAAGCTGGATGGACACCCCACATATACCATGATATTCTGTTGGTGTAAAGATAGCAATATTTTGCATCTTCAGTGCTGCCCTGATCTTCTACTGGTATAACACTATGTATGTGTAGCTATTTCTTTCTAAGTCTATTCTATTAAAAACATGTGTGTAAAAGATACTTTCAAGACATGTAAGATGATATCCATTTACACTAAAGGGCATTTTAAATCATTGCATGTCATATTTTAAATGAGATTGTCATTAGTAACTGAACATGGATATCAGAAAATTTGCTTGTTTATTTCTTTAATCTATAATGAATAACTCACATAATATCTAAGTCTTCTATATAAAGGGCACAGTGGTTGTTCAAAAGAGAAAATACTTCTATCAACTCTGTAGAAATCAAACTTCATCTATTTTTTTTCACCTTTGTGATTCATAAAGGAAGCTGAAAGCTTGAAAGCTTTATATTCTTAATATTTTATGTACTTGATATTCTACATAGCTTTGCGTTTAGAGTAAGAAAGAGTAAGACAACCTGTACTAAGACTACTAAATAAGACAACCTGAAGATAGATTGGAGAAAAAACATTTAAAGAACTGTGGAATGGAAATGTATGGCTTCAAAAATGCACCATTTACTGCAAATATTTATTGTAAAAGTTTCTTATTTTTCACCATCACTCTATTTCTGTGTTATATTTGTGCTCAGATGTGTTTCTTTCAGTAAGCTAGGCTAGTGTTGGCAGGCTCATCTATCAGTTCTATTTCTTTGCTTGGCCACAGGTGTCATCAAAGACTAGTGGTGTTCTGTATAGGTGCATGATGATCTCTTAATTACCTTCACTGTCAGAAGTTAAAATAAAATACTGAAGCCTTAACCTATGTGTGGAAAACTTCACAGCGTCTAAATCAAAATGTTACTAAAATATTTACATGTGAAGTTAAATAAGCAGTTCCAATTTTAATCTTTGTCATTTCTGTCTGTGTTCCTGTCTTTTGAAAAATCTCTGTCTAAAATAGATAGCTATAGAAGAGTTTCTGAAGTGTGGGATGTTGATGATATTGCAAAAGTAATACAGGCCATCTTCAGACCGCCTTTGTGCAGACAAACTATAAGGGATGACCAGTGGTCAGTTAATGATACACACGCAGGTTCTCACTGACAGTTTTTATGTACCAAGAAAGATATGAGTAGAAATAGCTGGCAGACTAATTATCTCTCATACCAGTATGCCTGTTGCCTCAGATGCATTCTTACAAATGTATTCATACAAATAGAAAACCGTATTTCAGAATAAGATATATATTGCAGTTGTACTAGATCATAAGAGTTGGATTTCTTTTTACTATTTTTTACAGTCTTTTTTTGGATTTAGGAGAATTTGGGATAGTATCAATTCTCAAAGCTTGTAGTCTTAAAGCTCGTAATCTTAAAGCTAAAAAACCTTAACTTACTGCTTTGGTTGTTTGGCAGGGTTTATTTGCGGGTTTTTTGTTTGATTGGGGTTTTTTTTTTTTTGCAGTACTTAGTAGTAAATACCCCTCTGGAATGTAAATAGATTGTCTGTCCATGGATTATGTTTAACCAACTGTGTTTAAAAAACCAGCCCTGTTTACCTTTGGAAATTTGTAAAAACACTGCTGTAACTATTTTCTGTTGCCATCCTCCTGTAGCTCTCGCTTATCTATGAGATTTGATTTATAGTTGTAACAAACATAGTTCATTTCTGTTAACATTTCATGGTGAATGACTGAATGCAACTAATAGGTAAGAATTTTGTTCTCTAAAAATATTGCCCTGAACCTCCAGCCTAAAACTGACAAGATGGCCAGTATGGGGGTATTGTCCAAAGACTTGAAGAGCAAACACAACATTTGCTTGGATGTGGTCCCTGGAGTTTCTGCATGCCCACAGAATCTCGTGTTGCAGGAAGAAAAATACTGTTTTCAGAAGCTGCTGCTCAGTACCTCAGATATGTCTGTAAGTAACAGAAATGTCTGTCAAGGAGTGAAGTCTACCTGAAATCACCACTCAGACAAGCAAGGACTAGAATACATCTGCACGCTTGTAACTGACTAAATTTATCCTATTTTATTTGCTGAAAAACAAAGAACCGAAACGTGAACTTTGTAATGCAACTGATGGAATGCAGCCTTTATTTTTCAGCAGCTCTAAGTGATTATATGATTCAGATATGCACTGGAGAACCACAGGAGGACTGATGAATGGCTATTGACTTCCTTTTAGCACCTTTAGGGCAAAAGGCTAGAAAGTGATAGTCACTCAGAAAACAAACGCTAACTGGCTTTATATGTGGGGAAAGACAAAACGATTGGCCTGGTCATTACAGTGACTTACCAAAGCTGATGCCACTGGCTTGAAAAGCAGTCTGGAGGAAATGCATGCAGTATACTGTGAGGGACAGTTCTCTTCACAGTAGCAAGGACTGATTAAAATTTGTTCTTTATAGTCTGCTTCTACAGGTGTAAAAGTCTGTTCCTCACCATGAAAACAGTTTCTGAAATACCAATGAAATACAGTAGCTGTGACACTGATGTTGCAAAAGAGTTAATGTGTTTCTAAAGGTAGATGTTTAGGCATGACAGCAGAAATTTCAGATCTGTGAGTCTTGAAATAGAAAGGCAAACATGGGTTCATTAGGAAGATTCAGAGGGCCTTAAATCTATAGCTATGCCCTGACATGAATACCATGAGAAAGTTTAAGCTAAACTAAGCAGAATGAGGAAGTTTTTTTCTTGTGGTTCACAGTTCATGTACATTTTTTTTAACAGGCACCTAAATGCTGTTTTAAAGAAATCACTCCAACAGTTATTAAATGCTGTTGCATAGTATGAAATAATCTAATTTACATATAGATTAAGAATCTATTTATGACATCTATGATACTACAAACAAGTGTGAGGGTCACAATTCTTTATTGTATTTGTTCAGTACTGCTTCATTTGTGTTTGCATTACAGTCCCATTAATGTTGCCACTTTAACATGCAGCATATGTCAAATATTTACTACCAAAATGGCCTGACTTCATAAATAAACTTACCAGTAGTCAAGTGTCAGCATTAATTACTTAATCTAAACATACTTTAAAACTTAAACAAATTGGAGCATCACAGAGTTTATTACAATTCTACTGCCTTCTGGAGAAAAATCAGACGTTCTTTATTATAAAAGCTTCTAAGTCACAGTGCGCCAATACTAAAAACTGCTACATAAGCATTGTTACATATAAACTAGGCTTTCATTTAAATTGTATGAATTTTGTCATAAAGACGAAAATACAAATAAGAATTTTTAAGCTATAAGATTGCTGCATTTTTTAAAATTTATGATAAACACTGAAAACTAAAGATTTCACCTGTTAGGATAATGAC
This sequence comes from Elanus axillaris, assembly GCA_026212715.1. Taxonomy (NCBI): domain Eukaryota; kingdom Metazoa; phylum Chordata; class Aves; order Accipitriformes; family Accipitridae; genus Elanus; species Elanus axillaris. The sequence continues at coordinate 9,827,460 of JANZLQ010000065.1, read as the reverse complement.
CTTTATATCCTGAAGACATTCTTTTAAGTAAAATGTTTCTGAAGAGTTTACAAGAATGATGTATATGTGGTTCCATATTCATGTTGGTAATACTTGTTTGAATTTTTTTGTAATTTCAACTGGTTAGTCCATTTTTTAAATTTTATTTTATTGTTTCTATAAAGGAATTATTTTGTCACATAATTACTTTTTAATTTTATTTCTTTAGCTTATTGTCCCATGTGTTCTATCTATTGTCTCTCAGAAATTCCATTCTGCATGTTTTATTTTTGATTCCCTTTTCAATTAAATATATATTCTGTACTGTTTGCAGGAGTTGCTGTTGAAGTGTGGAACTCTTCACCTTTGAATTTGGCTGACTTTGAGATTTTAACTGTGCATACTTAATATAGAATTAACACAGCTTTTTGCATTTGATATATTATTTATAGATATTCATCCATCAGTTCTCAAACTCTGATCTGCATAACATTTTCATATTTCATAGAGATTTAGTAGATCATGTGAAACTCTCCCATGTTTCCAGCAATCTTCACTAACTTTTGATGCTTTATAGCATAGAAAAGAGAAAGCTGAAAAAACTTCTGGAGAGATGTCTCATCCATTGTCCTCCTTTTACGTGTTTTTTTAGAGGGTCCTACTTTTGCTCTGACTCTAAATTAAGGGAAGAAATTGCTATTTAGAAAGTGAACATAAGTGTCTGAATTTCAGGAGCAATAGGGAGAATGAAGTTGACCTATATGGTCAACCTAGATGATGGGACATGGACAAGTATGCAACAGTAGCTAGGACAGAGGCAGATCCAGGAGCTAAACTGGATGAAAAACTTCAGCTGAGAAGACTAGAACTAGGACACTGAGTCTGAAGGTGCCAAAGATGTACTAAGATGACTGGAAACAGCCATTCACAGAAAAGTAATATGTAACCATATAGTCAAGGGTCAAAGTATAATGCATATATAAAAGACTACTGAAATAAGGCTGTACAAGAGTCTTTGACTTGTTTGAACTTCCAACAAGTGAAATGTGTGTCTCTATGATGGTTTATTTCTTTATTTAGTAATCACCATACTTACCAGCAGTAAAGTCAAATTTGTTTTTAAGTTTCTTCTTTACTATAAATTCTAGAATTTTATAATCTTTTCCAAGTTCTTTTGCTTAGAAAATTCTGTTTGTCTATCTTCTTTCTTCCATTTATTAGGAATTGCAATTGTTTTGTGATGCCTTTGTGCCTATTTGGTCCCCAAAGTAAAATGTGTTCCGTGAATTCCATAGTGCGCTCTAACTTAACTTATTTTCTACTAACATCTGGTTGAAAGAAAGCATGGAGGATCTGACAAATGATGCCAACTTTTCAATTCCATGAGGGAGGACCAAGTGGGTTCAAACTGCAGCAAAGTTAGGGAAAAGCATCCATCTATCCCTAACATATTTAGACAGGGAGATCTAGAGCATGAAGAATGTGTAGGTTCCTTAGAGTGATGACTAGCTGTCATCACAGTGATGGGAAAAGAAGCAAAAGAGTGCTTTAGAAGAATTACGTGGCAATTTAGTTCAAGCTCTGATAATCTGGATTGAGCAGATTCCATTTCCTGAGAGAAGCTAAAAGTGGATAGAAGAAAGAGAAAAAAACAAAAAGGAAATAAAAGGAGGAAGGAAAAAAAATAACAAAACACCCCACCCTTGTAGAATCTCAAGCTGAGCTAGACTTACAGAGAGGAAGGCAAAGGCATTTTTCGTCTTTCAAAGAGCTTTGATTTTGATACTTACTAGGTGATGTACTGCCACACAGAATAGCTCTTAACACTAGTTATCAAAAGTCTCTGGAATCAAGGAAGTACCTTGTTTGGTGCTCTTGCCTATGAAGCACTTCAAAACAAATTTATTTCACTTTTTTTTTTTTTTGGTGAAATATTCTTTGCACAAGTGCAAAATACAGAAATTCTAAGGATTTACATTTTTCCCCATCAGGAGCTAGATTTGATATCAGATTCAATAAGTATGAAAATTTTTGAGGAATTGCTTAATACATTCAATTATTCCTATCCCTTGTGGAAGAGTCACTGCACAGCTAATGGTAAAGGCAGCCATTAACTAAGGAAAGCCATGAGAGGTCACCATACTCTGATTACCAGGAAAAATGCTGTTACCAATATATGTGCACATATCATGTTGATTCATGAGATGGACTCCCTGTCTCTTTTGCCTTGCCCCATCACATTTCATCCAGAAATGCCCTTACTATAGAATAGAGAAAGAGGGATGTTTTGTGATTAATGAGTAGAGTCAGAGGAAATCAGAAATGCCAAAATTGAATCTTAACTTTTTGCAAAAAAAAAGTTCTTTTTGAAGGGAAAGACTAGTCTGCTATATCAAAGGGCTAAAACAAACAGCTAAACAAGGTGCAGACAATACTGAGAAGTGGATTATTTCTTATCATCATCTGTAAAAATGCAGCAGTTTGGGCCTGGCTTCTTTAATAATTGACGTGAGGAATCCTTAGAGACTGACTTGTTAGAAACAGCATTTTTGGAGTAAACCAACAACTTCAAAAGCAGAGATTCACCACTCCAGATGGTATATACCCAAGAGTCTAAAAAAGCTTAACTATGAAGTGGCTGAGCCAACAACAAAAAGATTCAGTCTCTTGTTCTAAGCAGCTCAATGTCTCAGACATTTGGAATGCAGAAATATTAACTATGCATTCATTTCACAGAATCACACAGAATGGCTGGGGTTGGAAGGGACCTCTGGAGGTCACCTGGTCCAACCTCACTGCTCAAGCAGGGTCACTTGAAGCTGGTTGCCCAGGCCCATGTCCAGATGGCTTTTGAGTATCTCCAAGGAGGTAGACGCCACAATTGCTCTGGGCAGCCTGTGCCAGTGCTCAGTCACCCTCACAGTAAAAAGGCTTTTTTTTTTTCATCAGCTATAAATGCTATAAAAGTTACCTGGGAAATTTTAAGCCATTCAGATCTTTACACTAGTACCTGACAACTGGCTGTTTGGAAATAATTAAAAATAGTGTTCTAAAAGACATGGAACAGCATGAAGTAATGGAACTTAGCCAGTATGGTGTCTACCAAGGAAAGCCTCTTTCACTCAGTTCTTGAGATGAACTATAGATGTCAATAGTGTAGTGAATAAAAGAAATTTGGAAACATGCTGTATTTAGACTTAGAAAAGTTTGTTCAAGTGCTTTCATATGGAAGAGCCTATTAAGAAAGCCAAGTATTCATGGAAGGAGAAGATAATAAAGTTATAGATATAACTACGTAGAGAGAAAGTACATTTAAAAGTATACAAAACCACATGTTTTGGTCTATGTTGATACCTCTGTCTCTTAACATGTCCAATTCTAAATGTGGAATCTTTCCATAACAAACAAACTGAAGATGTTTTCAACAGCAGTGATTATAACTCCTGTGGATTGTTCAGTTAAAAGAGGATATATAAGAGCAATGAAAGGACTTTTAAAGTGTTGAATCATTGAGTGGATACAAATCTCTGATTCTGAGAAAATGTGTTAGTCATAAGGCTAATCTTGTGTGTACCAGACAAAAAAATTGTTTTGTTATTGTCTGTTTTTGTTGGAAGCCAATACTTGCATATTTGACCAAGCACCATAAATTCTTAATTTCTGGTTAACGGGTGGCATAACTTATATCACCTACCAACTCAGAAAATATCTGGTTCCCCCATTCTTTTAATACAAGAAATTGGATTTGCCTTTGGCAAAATATGATCTTTATTTTTAGATTCTTAGTGTGAAGCAGTTGTGAATTCCTTATTGTAAATAATGACATAAAGGTTGGGGTATAAGATGAAGTTAGTAATATTTTGCACACAGGATGGAAAAAATGCCATTTCTCTATTAGGTGCTGTGTAAATATGAGAAGCTTTTACAAATCATTTAACAATTGCTGGAGATGGAGTCAGGCCAGAAAGAAAAAAAATAGGATGTCTAAACATAGAAAGTTTATTCAGTAAATGGAAACTCAAGCTTGAAAATTGAAAAGTTTGGGTTTGATCTATCGCAAAGGACACCTTTTAGTGTGTTGTTTTTTTTTTTAATAAAAGGCAAGTTTTATTAAATGTTTATCTTAGAAGTAGATTATTTGCATACTCTGTTTCTTGTTCCCCTTAATCTTCTGATGTAATTACTGCTTGAGATGGCTGGGTTGAAAACACAGTATTATATATTTGAGAGACTTTATTCTAATATATTGCACTCAGGAAAGGTTGAAATATATTTTCAGCAACAGCAACTTAACATGCTGTGCAAACACCTACTTCATGTGACCTTTCAGAGAAAATATCTTCTGTGATTGCTATAGTCATCCAAAGGGAAAAAAGCATATCAAATTCCTCAAATATATTTCTTAAGATTTCTCAATGACAGTTTAAAATCCTGTTTATGTTGCTATTTAAGGTAGTAAGTCAGTCCCAGATACCTACAGCTTGCAACAGAATGGAGTATGAGGTGCTGTAAAAACAGTACTGTTATTATAATAAAAGATCTCATATATGAAGCCTGAAGTATGAATCATCCCATTTTATACTCACAAGCCAAAAATCAACGTGTATTCCTAAGCTTCAGTGCATTCAGTCATCAAGATATTCTGAAAACCCCTAAGTAGCTTAAGTCCAAGATTTGCGTATCTAAAGTGGTCCATGGATATTCCAGGGTAAAATATCAAATACCTTGTCACCACCATTTTTCTAAGTCCCTATAAGGTAGTACCATCCTTGACCAGAAGGTGGAAGTAGAGTTGTTTGGGGGGTTGCAGATGACTTTACAAACCTGTGCATTCTAAGCAGATTTTGGTGCACAGTTCTATGCACAATTCAGTACCCAAAGCAGTCCAGAATGTAACAGCATTATCCATGAGGAAACTCATGCTATATTTCAAGCCTGACCAAATCCTGCATGAAGACAAATTTCATACAGCTGAAAAAGCTTGGCAGAAGTTTCTCAAAGTACCCCCAAAGTTAATCTGATTTAAGTTAGCTTTTTCCATCTGTTACATTTAAATTCAAAAAATAGTAAGGAACTTCCATACTATAGACAGATGACTGCTGGCCTCTGCCTGTGGATGGTTTAGGAATAAATAGCTAATCTGTCTCTCTAGCTTTTGACACTCTTCATGATGAACAGCAGCTGTTAATTATGTCAGAAATAGCAGTAACTCTAACATGTTCTGAATCCTTGTGGAAATACATCCCTGATGAGATTCATCTCACATGACCATGGATGTCTGCATCTGACCTAGCTATGTAGTTCGCCTTAGAATGAAAAGAAGCAGGTACTTACATAGCAAAATGTATCTGATCCTAACACACGTCTCAGATTCACTAGATCCTACCTCTCACCTACCTGTATTTCTGTAAGGCCTTTGAATCCCCACCCCCACCCCCCACCCCGCAACATTCTTGCCTCTAAGTTGGGGAGATACTGGATTGATGGATGAACTGTTAGATGGACAAGGAATTGGCTGGATGGCTACATCCAAAGAGTTAACAGGCAATGGCTCAATGTCCATGTGGAAATCAGTAACAAGTGGTGTTCCTCAAGGGTCCATCCATATTGGGACCAATACTATTTAGTATCTTCATCAATGACATAAATAATGAGATCGAATGCACCCTCAGCAAGTTTGCAGGTGACACCAAGCTGAGTGGTACAGTCCATATAGATGCTGTCCAGCGGGACCTTGACAGGCTAGAGCAGTGGGCCCATTTGCAAGGCCAAGTGCCTGGCTCAGGGCAATCCCCAATTTCACTACAAGCTGGGGGATTGATTGAGAGCAGCCCTGCCAAGAAGAACTTGGGGATAATGGAAGATGAAAGATTGGATACGAGCCGGCAATGTGCGATTGCAGCCCTGTAAGCTGGAGTGTGTAAAAAGAAGAGTGGCCAGCAGGTTGAAAGAAGTGAATTCTCCCCCACTACTCTGATCTTGTGAGACCCTACCTGGTGTACTACATGCAGGTGTAGGGTTCCCAGCACCAAAATGATGGACTTGTTAGAGTGGGTCCACAGGAGGGTCACAAAAATGATCAGAGGGCTGGAACACCTCTGCTATGAAGAAAGACTGAGAGAGTTGGGGTTGTTTAGCCTGGGGAAGAAAAGGCTTCAGAGAGACCTTATTGCAGCCTTTCAATACTTAAAGAGAGCTTATAAAAAAGATATGGGTCTGTAGGGTCAGGACAAGGGGCAACAGTTTTAAACTGAAAGAGAATAGATTTAGATTGAGTATATGGAAGAATTTTGTTACGATGAGGGTGGAAGGGTTCAAAGTCAGGTTGGATGGGGCTTTGAGCAACCTGATCTAATGCAGGATATCCCTGCCCATGGCAGAGAGATTGGACTAGATGATCTTTAAATGTCCTTTCCAACCCAAACCATTCTATGATTCTATGATTCTATGATTTTATGATTCCCCTGGAGGATTTCTCCTGGTTCACTACACTGCAGTGCAAAAGAGTATCTATGTATGTGTCTAAAATTTTATGAAATTCAACTGACATTGAAATTGAAATTACACTTTTACTTTGATCTGCTTTGCAATGAAAATCCGCATGGGTGAATTCCTTCTCCTATTCTTTTCAACATCTGTATCCACTAACAGGTGAAATGTTTAGACGGCCTTGACAAAAATGTTAGTCATACAGAGATGAGTCATAGTTTTGCTTACTGTTTATAAAGATGCTCTGACATTTGGATGAGCTCAGTCAAAACATTGTTTTTTGGTGGTAGAATAAAGTATCTGAGAGTGTATAGAAAAAACAATAAGAAAAAAAAATGTGCTACATTGCTGCCTGTTGTTGTATAGCCTGTAGTTCACATTTAGTGCCTAATGGCACAGAGCCGTGAAGCACAATGTTCTTCTGTGATCAAGGGATCAAGATTCCCTTTTACCACCCATGTGATGTTACAGTGAAATGCAATTGCTGTGCCAGTCAGGGAGCACACTGATTAGCTTCTGGTCAGTGTTGCTGGCAGGTAAAAAGGACTATAGGCTTCAGGATTTCAAACTTTCATGACATCTTCTAGGCAGATGTCTTTCGGAAAATGTGATGCCTAAATACCATTGACCCTTCCTCTACTAAATATGGATTGTATGAGAAAAGGTTATTTTGGTCCTCCTTAATCCATTCCCAGCTTGATATTCATCCCTCATATACACAAAAAGTCAACATAACTTTGTTCTAAAAGCTCTGCAGGTCAAGGACGGTGTAAAAATTCTCAGTAAATCAGTCCCACCAGTGGCTGGCATTCCTCTTCTTGAATACATATGGATTATAAAATAAGAATGTGAAATAAATATTTCATTCTTTTGGGACAAACAAAGTATGATAATTGAGAAGTAAAAAAGGTATTTTACTCAAACACAACCGACTCATACATTGAACCGATTATATAGTATGTTCTTGATTTGCAATGATATTAATAATACAAGAGCACCTCCTATTGATGCGCCGAGAGGATGTGTTTGCCTCAACATTTGTAGATACAATCATCTAAATAACAGGATTGATTCTCACAGTTAATGTTGAATAAACAAAAAGGAATAATTTTTATGTCAGAATTTGAGACTATGTAATCTTACAAAATATTATATACGAATTTATGAGAACAATAGGATAATAATTACCAAGTATAAAAATTATTATTGAACTGGAGTTTTATCAAGAAACCATTAGTTTCCTGATTTCTCATTGACTTATTTAAGAGCAGCTTTTGGCCGCATAAGTTACAATTATATTTATCAGAATAACTTGAAATTTCAGAACTTTCAAGCATGGCATTTTTTCCAAAATTCACTCTAAGAGTACACTTAAAAATAAATGCATCGATAGAACAAGACTTGAAGAGTTTCAATACAAAGTCCTGTGCTGTAGTGTGTATTATAAGTCACATGTTTGTAAATCATTACACTATAAGAAGTTCAAATACAACAGCATCGAAGCTGAAAGACAGCAGACATGGTGCATGTTTTAATTGACATTGGTAGGATTTTAACATTTGAAAAAGTAGGCTGTTTCACTGTTTGTTATAAAGCATTTTCTTTGAAAAAGTGGCATTTTTCATCCCTTCATCAGTAAATGCTGGAAATAATTATTCTATTTGTTCAATAGCATTCCTGAAAAAGTATAATTTGAAGTTTCTTAACAGAATTTTCCTCCTGATATTTTCACTCAAATTCAGAACTTTAGCTTTACTTCAGGATTAATTTCTAGATCTAGTTCTCTATCTCTAGCTACCAGAATTTTTTCTTTTTACTGAAACATGTTGGCCTGAGTTTTCATATTGCAGGGTGTTATGCATTTGAGGTCCTTCCCTGCTTTAGATATGTGGCTGTACTACACTTCATCAAATACATCATAATTATCTTAAGAATCCCTCTCCAATAACAGTTGGAGAAGGCAATGTGATGCAATATGAATGACAGTTTGTCTCTTAAAACCTGATTGCAGGTAACTTGGGAGAAATATGGAGCTGTAATGACAGTGTAGTAACCAAGATGAGGCAATTATAGTGATTCACTACTAAAATCAATAAATGAAAATGGAACAGGAGTTAGATGTTTTTGTTTGGATTCATATATAAAGTCAGACGCATTATCATACTGGTCTCATTCTGAAAAAAAAATATCTTTCCTCCAAAACAAGCTATACTATCATGTAAAGCATGGTGTTATTGAAGAGTGTAAAATTAAGAAAACATGAGTAGAGGAGTAAAAAATAACGATCTTTAAAATGGGTGAAATTTCAAACAAGTTATAAAATTAATGTGAATTCTCTTGGGTCTGCTGATAAAGCTAGGCATTTGTACTGAAATCTGTCTATTCAACCTGACAAATCTGAGACAAGCTTTAAAAAGTCACGTTTATACAACAAAACCTATTTGTTTGTTGTCCTTGTTTAATTTTTTTACAGTAATTGTGGATGTGTAAGCATTTACAGATGATGATTAGGTATTAGTATAGATGTATATATATTAAAATGTTTGGGGGTTTGGGTCATTCTTTGTTTTGTTGTTTGGTTTTTTTTAATTGAGGATGCTAATGACATTTCCACAATTTCCCCAGTAAAGGAACAGTTTGTTCCTCCCCAGTTGAGAATAAAGTATTAAAACTTGTAGATCAAAACCAGGCTTTGAACAAAAAAAAAGGGGGTTCTGCATAACTGTTCACAGAACGAAAGCTGTGCTTTTGACTGATTAATAGGTTGAGTTTAATATCTACAAGAAACTTAAACAATAAGTTTCAGGTAAATCTCTAAAGTTTTCATTGTACTTGAACTGACTTAGTGCTCTATAAGGCAAAGGAGAAGGAATGAAAAATACCAATTATTTTTCAACATTTATGTAATTGTGAAGGAAAAATAATAATGAAATCAGGGTGGTGTGCTTCATCAGAGTTGTGAACTAATTTCAAAATCTGTGCCCTGGGTTTTGTTTCACATTGCCCTTTCATTGAAAATGAAAAAAAATTAACTTTCTGAGATGTGTGGCTACTTCTAAGGAACTCTGAGTTAAGTGAGTACAGAGGCAGATATAGAATGCAAGTAATGTTTATATGGTTAGGAATAAAGTAAGTGGTGCAAGCCTTGTAATCTGTGTACTTAAAATTGTTGGAAAAGTCATCTGATATTTTACCAGTTTTATATAGTTAAGTAATAAGTACAATCGTTGTGGATATTTTCTCACATCTAGAGGTTGAATTCTGTGTGTATCCTTAACTTTGCTGTTTTCTTGACTTTTATTGATGCTATGTATTAACCCCAATGTATGGTTAATATTTTTTCTATAGAGCAAATTAAAATATGCCATGACAAAAGACACACACAAAAAAAAAAGTATGTCCTTTCTTCACTGATTGACCTAAAAATAGAACTCTATCATGTAGCTGCAATACACTGTTAACTGGAACAGCAACAGGTTTAGTGACTATTCATTGCATAAATAATTGCAGGGTGAACATTTTTCACTTTGCCTAGGGAAATTCTTAGAACCCCCATTGTCAAAGTTCATTTCTTTGTGCAAGAATACAGGAGAGCAGAAACATAAGTAAAAAAGAAAATAATAAAAAAAAGGCCAAAAATCATCTTGCAAAGCTAGAAAAAAAAGGATGAGTTTTACAAGCCTTTAGAAATATTTTTCATTCTTACCATCTGACTGTTCCCACATATATAATGACAGTTAAATATTCCTAGTAGTGTTCATATGTAAAAACAATAAAAAGTGGAACTGCAAAAATATTTTAGCTCCACAAATAACACACAGACAGTACCTCAGTTAAGCTTTTTTGACATGATCTTCAAAATAGGTATGATTATGTTATGTTATTTATTTTCATGACCAAGCTTGTCTTCCTTAAGTAAACACAGTTTTTCTCTGGGTACATGCACAGTTAAAAACTAATATATATCCTCAGATTCTTTCACTTTCAATTCTGCTATCCTCTGCCATAATTTTTAAGTTAATTGAACTCTGTGTTCATTTTTTCATTTTTATTTTAAAGAAAAAAAGAATTGTTAGATATAAAATATAATTTGAATTTATCAATGAATTAATCTTATATTGTAATTTTTACAGAAGTAATGTGCCAAACTGCCATGCCACAAAGGAATTTAGTGCAATACAAATTTAAACTAAGGTTAGTTTGACATGCTTCTTTCTCCCAGTATGGTATGCAGTAAGTGCCACCAGTAAAGGTTTCTTTTGTTTTGTTTTGTCAGGGTTTTTTTAACTAAATCTGTGAGAAAGAGACAGTGGAATAAGTTTTCTTTTCTTATAAAGCTTCCCAACCTCAGAAATTCTAAATGTCATTAACAAAGATACAAGAAACCTTCAAGAAAAGGATTACCAGCTGAAACTAATGAACAAATTTACTCATTTAGGATGTTTTGCTCACACTGTAGAAGCTCTCTTGTTTATTCTTTTTTCATTCTACCCTGGCTTCTTTCAAATCCATTCCAAATAATTGCATCTCCAAATAAATTTTGATTGTCCTGCCATTCTCACTTGAACCTCATGACCTGCGGTAGCACTGCATGCTTTTCCAGGAAACTTTAAAGTACAGTGTATGTCAGAGTCGGAACACCTAACACACGTGCCCAGGTAATCCCATTCATACATGCATGCATACACATGGTTTATATTCTCAAGCTTTGATATTTTTTCTGGCCTATCCATATACTCTTATAGCCACATGATTTCCTAATGATATCAAATTTCTAACTCACATTGATCCTCCCTCCTGCTGCCCTTCATTACATCCCTGGAGATCAACGTGCTCCTTTTATAATACATTAGTCATTCATTACTAACGCCATAAAAGCCCTGAAGTTCTGGAAGAGAAGAGTCTTTCCTTTTCCTTTCTGTTCCCTCACTATTAATAGATAACTCCCAGCTGTTATTTCATTTTTCTTCTGTCGTGAAAGCTGTAACTACATGATTAAAATGTTGTGCAGCTCTAAAACTACTATCAATTATACTAATTAAGGTCAAATAGAATGGAACAGCACTCTTTGTGGAAAACAATGTTGGCAATGTAAACCTCTATTAATTTAAGGGCATCATATGTACATATGACAGTTTCTACAGACCTTATTATTAATTATTTCTAGGTAGTCTCTTATAATCATGTCTAAAGCTTCCTTAGCTCTTCTGAGAACAAGAAAGACTGATGGAGATAGTTTTTTTTTTCTTTTTTCTTTATCTTTTTTTTTTTTTTTAAACTGGGTAGGTAGAAATGACCTCTTTTTATTAGAAAATTTATTTTCTCAGTTTTTGCTTGTGCTTAAAGAAAGTTCACTATGAATTTTTCAACAATTGCCTTCCCCACAGCTACACAGAGGCTAACGAGTTGAGGAGGACTTGACATAACTAAGAGAAATATGCTCTAGCTAGATCTAAAATCAGGTTTTACAATGGAAAATGAATATGTTTCCTCTCAGCAGCTGTCCCTCAGTGCTGTCTATCTGAAAGACACACTGCATGAAATTACATTTGTGGGAAAATAGCATATATATTCTAATAGAATTTTTGAAGGAAATGAATGTTTTTCTTTCTGTTTTCAGTCGTGCAAATTGTTTTCATTCTGAGTGAGAAAGAAGCTGAAATTTGGCTCAAAGAATTAAAAAACCCCATACCACCAAGCAACACACCCTTAAATGTTTCAAATTATTTATTCAAATGACAGCATTTTCATCTCTTTACTGAGAGACCCTATCTCAGCGACAACATCTTTCCTCATGTGCAGTCATCTCTGAGTAAACAGTCATTCTGCTTAACCAATAGGGGACTGCAAGGAAGACGTTTTTCATTTTAAAGGATACCCAGAGCTGAAACATGTTCCCTGTGTCAGGATCAGCACTGTTCAGTCCTGACCATCATAGTGTATTACTGTTTTCCCGGGTGTCTGGGAATGGGGTTCCTGAAGGCAGCTGAAAAAAAATTACTCATTGTGGAGAGTCGGTATGCCTAGAGAATATAGTCCTTGAATATATATAATCTTGATGGACATTTCTTTGATTATGAACCATGGCCAGTTCCAAGTCCAAAACAGTGTTTTGCAACAGAAAAGAAGAAAATATCATATGGGAATCCTTTCTTTTTAAGTTTTTGAAGGATATTCATTGCTATGTTATGAGTGTCTCTAACCAGTGCTTCAAGGTGTTGAAAATTACATACAGAAGGGGAATGAGGGCAAGGTGTTTGAAAGAGCTGCTTGAGAGAACAAGGGATCGTAGGCAGCATCAATGACCCACTGTAACACACTGCAAGCAAGATACTTTGTAGTTAAATTATTCAGACTAGATAGGTGTTTAATTAAAAGTAGTTATTATTCTTCTCTGATTACTTTCTAAAGAACTTTTCTTAATGAACAGGATAATTTCATTAAAATATTTTTAATGATCAAAAATTTAGAAATGTTTTATCTACCTTTCCTATTTCTTCTAAATTACCTTAAATTAACCTACAGGGACATTTCACTCATAAGAGATGTTTTGGTAAGTCGTGAAAGCTTTAAACTAAAATCTGACACAGTCTCATGTAATCTGCAAAGACACAACTGAATTTAAACAAATAGAGCTGCACCAGCTTAAATGTGCTGAAGATCCAGCCTCACGTAACTTGAAGATAATAACTGACAGTTTGTTATTGATTATGTGTTCTTCATTACCGTGAGGCAAAGCTCAATAAAATCACTGGGAATTTTTCCAATAGTTCAATAGATTTAGGACCAGGCCTTCATTTGGTAGGCCTTCTTTCTAACTTCTTCACAATATCCATTTACCATGTAGAATTTTCTATTCTTTTCTAGTCAGGAGCCGCCTTGGCCACAGTTTAGATTTTTGTCATGCCAGCAATGATATTTTCTACCAGTTTCAGGAGGATATCTTACAAACAGGGATCACGTGGCAACTGACAAAAGGATTGGCAAAGAGACCTTAGGGCTAGAGGTTGGCCAAAGGTCCCAAATGGTATCTCAGAGGTCCGAAATATGATGTAAGTAAACATTTCCACCAGCTCACACAATAGAGACTTAGAATTTACCTGCAGTTTTCAGTGTATCCGAAGAAGCCATTTTATTTCAAGTGCTAAATTTAGCTCTTGTTAATTATTCCTTGCCAAATTAATATATAAAAAGAAAAAAAAATCAGTCTTGTCAATAAGGATACTGGCAAGTATTGTGAAGATATTTTTTGTAATTATTTTTTTAAAGACAAATCATTTTTATCAACTTTGGAAGTTCATAAAAGTCAGATGGTTTTGGTTGTTTTATGGTGGGTTTTTTGTTTCTTTTCTGCAGGGGGCTTCTGTTGGACTGTACGTATCTAAGAGTTGCACACAAATAAACTGGGGAAACTATAATGACAAAACTCATTTGTATGCACAGTGATAATATAAAGTCTGTTTAAAGTCTTCATTTGGACTTAGGTGATTCATAGACTTTGTTCTTACCTTTTGCCACAGGGATGAATTACAGCCACACTGCAAATTTGATTGTGCATGGAGAGCATGTGGGAGGAAAGCTGTGTAGCTAGAGGCTCAGGGTAAACCTTACTGAGACAAAACAGAAAAAAATTGACAAAAATACAAAGCAAATATAAAATTATTAAAAATTGCAAAGACATATGGGATGGGAAGGGGACACTGAGGTAGAAGAAACTACAAACTAATGTGTTAGACAGCTAATTAATTGTTTAAAGTAATATATTTCTTAGCAGGTTACTGGTTTAGACCTTCACTGAAACCAAGGAATTATGACAAGGAAATTGTAATAAAGAATTATCTCAT
>JANZLQ010000065.1:9802415-9813048 GCA_026212715.1 Elanus axillaris | reverse complement strand
ATCTCATTTAAATAAAAGTGAAGATAAACTGATTTAGGGAAACTGTTAATTTTATTGAATGAGACAAAGATGGGTTCAGCAATTCAGGACAGAGAAAGCAAAAATAGACATGAAGATTACTTTTTTAAGTCAAAGTAAGATAACAAAGGTCATACAGGTTATTAATTTCAGAAAAGAAACTATAAAAAAGGATTCAAACTTTATTAATTTCATCCAAAGCAGATGAAATGGAATATATGGGTCATTAATTTCAATAAGGAAACTCAGAATAGATAGTATTTATTTAATTTTGTAACTTAAAGTAAGGCAGAAAATTTAAAAAGTGACTAATTATTAACTGAAGCCAAGGTAAGGTTATATCATAAGGTAGACTTTAGAATCCCTTTGGGAATTTATTTAGATTAAAGCGAGATAAGGAGGAAAAGGTGAGTCTACATTTTATTTTAGCAGTGTAGGGGAAAAAGTCTTGTAAATATGGAGTGGGAGAGCATCTACATCTGAAGTCATCACAGTTGATGATAATACAGTGGTCTGTGTCCAGATAATTTCAAGCATCTCCTCAATTGTGTTGCTTAAATAGGAACAAAGCCTGTGTCATGGTGGCATAACTAACAAAGGTAAGATATCATTTCCCTGAAGAGTAGAAAATGCACTGACCGAGCAATGTGTATAGGACTGTGTAAATTTTTTTGTTTCTAAGAAAGATATGCTTTAAACAAACAAACAAAAAGCTATTTCAAAAAACTAATTACAAGCAAGAGGAACACAATAGAAAAAATATTCAAGCAGTGGATTATATAATTTCATAGAACCAATGAAGTGTTACAAATTTACAACTGCAGTGAGATACTGTGCTAATAGTCACTAATGTACAAAAATAACTTCTTGATGTGGCTCTCAGAAATAGCAACTTGAGAGAAAAAACCTATGGCAAAAGTCCAGCACAGGATGCAGCTCCTATGTTGTCATGTTGGTATTTCTCAACAGATTTTTCTTTCAAGGACATTGAACTTCAATTTTATGCAGAATAAATCAACAAAAACTCTGCCTTAGATGTCCCAATGTCTGCTTCAGCAAATAAAAATATATATTAATGTTTGTTTCGCAAAAATGAAATATAGATATATCATAAACTCAGCCTCAAACACTCGCAGTTGAAAAGTAAACACATTATGGAGAAGTCCCACTTCAGAAAGCACACGTACTCTCACAATCCTGCTGATGAAAATAGCTATATAAATTTTTTTTTTACTCCCTTGGTGTATCTTAGGTAATATTGAGACAATAAAACTTTTTATTGATTACCATTCTTCCTATGCTTCATGTACAAGTTCAAGATCTATATGCAATTTACGCTCACACTTTCTAGAATTACAATGACTGGGATTATTTTAGTTCAGAGTTTAGTTTTCAAATATGTGTCAAAAGTGAAAAGTAAAACATACATTCTTTATATTTTTTTTTAAATTGGTTTTGAGTTAGGTGGCATATAGGATAGCTGCACATAAAGTAACAGATCCAGACAGTATAAAAAATTGTGCCAATGTTTACCTCCTTCATTCCCTCTGCCAGTGTGCCAAATGAAATGATTCATTCTATTGAGCTGACTAATAATACTACATTTTCAATAAATTTAAAAAACAATGCTGAAGCTGTATTTTTCTACTGAATGTCCTTATAGGGACTAGAGTTACCAGTCCTGTTGTTTGTTAAGTGCTGGTTTCCCTGGACTATTTTTTCTAACAGTGTAATATAGATATTGTTGAAGGATGGCCCATGTTTAAGTTCCTTATTTTTGGAACATCAGACAAAATCTGGGGTCCCTCACAATAAAGGTTAAGGCTTATTTACTTAGTTGAGGTTCATCATATAAATACATTGTTTCACTCTGTGTTTGGAATGGATCATGAGTGGAAATTACGTATTGAGGTATACATTGTGGAGGGGACGAGATTTCTGCTTACAGTATAAGGATGGACTAAAGGACATAAGTGCTTATTTTAGGAAGTTACATCTAAGAAACAAGTAATCCTGGGTAACACTGAAAAGGTCCTATTTCACCTCAGTAACAGGATTCAAATCAATTGCCGAAATATCCAGTGCTGCTCAAGATGATGGCCTAGGCTATGGGAGACACCTGCAAAGGGATGGTGGATAAGTCATAGGATCAGCGGAGACCTCTGCCCTCTGGGCCTGGGTCAGATGGATCTCAAAGAGCAAGCATCAGATACAGGTGCCTATATTTAAACAGCTGAAGTTTTCCCACTGGGCTGAAGAATCACTAAAGGAATTATTCAAGTGTTTGAACACAGGAGTGTTGCGCTGTGATGCTTTGGGTGACCCGCCTGGCCTGCAGACCTTGGGCGAGGAGGGTGCAGGTCTCCTGTAACTCCTGCGTCCACCTGTCACCTCTCAGAAGGGAGTCTTCAGCTGCATTGACATGTTGATGGTTCAGGTACCCTTGGCCTTCTCAAATAACATTAAAAAAATCCTGTATTTCGACAACTGCATCTCTCCATAGATACCTAGTCCAAAGTGAGTTGAACTTATTTCTAGTCTCCAGTGATTACATTGATTAGCTCTGCCTTGATTTGGAAGTGAGATAAGATAGTAGCTCACACATAGACACTTGGATTTGTGAGTGTTAATCTAAAACCGAATCCCATGTATAGCAAAGCATTACCATTTTAAATCAACCAGACAGATTTAAACCAAGACAGATTTAATCTAGTAGGCTAATTGAAAATTCCCCCCAAAATTCAGCTGAATCTTTATCTTGTGCAGAATGGTTCAACCAGCTTTAATTACTGCAACCATTCGAAAACCTAAGATGTTATCATTTTAATAGACTGTGCTTAATAAAGTAATGGTTAGTGTTGTACCTTGTATATAGTTTTCAATCTATGTGAAACTGTATACGTGCTTTTCTGAATATTAATTCTAAAGAAGTTAACCATTTAGAAGTATAAACAAATTGCATCTCACTCTTTTAACATTTGAAATGTTATCTATGCCAGCAGAGAATTTTGTCATAGAATCATAGAATTGTTTGGGTTGGAAGGAACCTTTAAAGATCATCTAGTCCATCCCTTTCATCTCTGCCATGGGCAGGGACACCTTCCCCCAGCCCCGGTTGCTCCAAGCCCCGTCCAACCTGGCCTTGGGCACTGCCAGGGATGGGGCAGCCACAGCCTCTCTGGGCAACCTGTGCCAGTGCCTCACCACCCTCGCAGGGAAGAACTTCTTCCTTATATCCAATCTAAATCTTCTGTCTTTTATTTTAAAATTATTACTCCCTGTCCTATCACTATTAATGACCTCTGGAATTAATTTTATTGAACAGAATTGAATACTTGTATTAATAATTTCTTTGTTGTTTTCTTTTAACTATTAACTTTGGAATATGTACTTTTAAATATTCCTGACTGTATTTTATTACATACTATATGTATCATCCACCATATGTAACTTTGTGTATTAATATAAATATAACAGTAATTCACTGTAATTTTTAAAACCATCTGTCAAACCACTAGCAGAGACCTCTGACAGCAAGCTATCCTTTCCACTTCTGGTTCTCAAAACAACATCAGAATGAAGATAGTGTCTTCAAGACTAAGTCACTTAATAGGTTATCCTTCTCAAGGTCTTTGTCTTGATTTTATTACTCCGTGAGCATTCAATAAATACCAAAGATTACTATCTTGCCTAGTATCTTTTTTTTCCCCCTATAGTTTCAGTGTGTACATTTTCCATAATGCAATGGCTATATTAAATATTGCTATACATATTTTTGGAAGTAACCTTTTTGTGTATAAATAACATAAATGTAGCTGTTTGTCAATTCAAATTTAGCTTAACATTTAACACATCAGAAAGGTTGTTTGGTCAGTCAGCACACCACAGAGCTGTACCTCAGTCAGTCACCTCTGCCTTTTTAGTGCGACATGGTTTTGTACACTGTCATGCGAGCTGCAGAAACAAGCTCTTCATTTTATACTGGCTCAAAATCTCCTGATAAAACATCAAACACCAACATGTTTATTCTGAATAATTGCCTTTTTGATGAACTTTCAAGTGAACTGCTAAGAAAGCCGTCATGTTAGGATGACATTCAGGAACAAATATAATCCCCATGTGAATGAAAGGTTATACAGCTGTGGGGCCACAAATATATATTGTGATACATTTATCGTGTAATGTGTGTCCTTCACAAGTTGGCACTGATACCTGGTACCTTTAGCATCCCCTGTACATTTGCATTTGGCACACCCAACAATGGAAAACTTGAGTTAAAGAGAAGGAAGCTTGTATCATATTTTGTAGTGATCATGAGAGGTGTTCTCAAAGACCAATATTTCAGACTTGGACCAACAAAAATTGTTCTTTGCCTACTGATTTGAATGTTAATGGAGCTCTCTTCACTGTAGTAATGTTTGCAAATGCTACTCCAGGGTGGTCAACTATCTTACAGGTCGAGATGTTGGAATGAACATTAAGCACTGAAAAAACTATTTTCAGGTAGTCCTGCTCATTCTTTAACTCCTGTGATCCTTACTTTGGGCAAGCTATGTAACACAGCAGTTACAGCTTCCAGCAGTGCTTCTCATCTTTCTCTTTGGGCTCAAGCTGACACACAGAGGTAGTGTTGTTGAAACAGAAATTAGAAGAAAAGGCTGTGAAGGTCATATTTTTTAATTTAGGATATGTTCAGACTCCCGTGTGTAAAGTGATTGTGAGGCTTTTCTCTTACGTTTGTACTTACTGAACCGTATTTTAACTTTTAAACTTCAAATGGCTGATACAGGAATCAATAAGGAAGTCATTTATTCGTCAAAACACAACTGACCAATAAATAAAGAATTTCCAAAGCAATTATGGAAGCTAGATGCTTAAGGGATGATTTGCAAAAGTATGAAAAAATTATTTGGTCCTTATTTTATGCAGCAACTGTGTGACTATGTCCTTACCATTTTTTTCTTAGAAACTTTTCCTCTGAGACCAAATAATGAAATTTCTTCAGAGTTTGTGTATGAATACCATCTAACTCTGGAATCCGAACCTGTAAAATGATTCTCTGAAGGTTCCAGTTATGGAAAAATTGTAGGCATTCAGAATGGAGATGCCTATGAGCAGAGCTTTTTAGCTGAAGTACTGCACCAATGTGATCATCAGAGAAGTAGAAGATATTTCCATATTGCAGTTGTCTTCATGCTCTTTTGTAATCTTTCTGGATGATGTTTGTGTCATGCTCAGATGAAGGTCAGTCAGCTGACACTGTTCCTGATTTGTAACAGCAGTTCAAACAGGCTCTTAACTGAGCATACAGGACAGGCACTCCACTTGCTCTCTGCGGTAGATCTGAGGCCCAGTAAGTACATCTACACGTTCCACCCTTCCCTGTAAGAAGTTTCTGGTGCATTTGCAGCTAGCTCAGCAGGCTGTAAGTCTTAGATATGCACAACTTAATGCTGAAGTCACTTGTGAAAAAGTGATTTAGCCTCCTAAACTATGTGGACTTTTTTGAAAAGTTTATCTTAACTTTAAATTTCATCTGAAAATTCTTAGCTTCACTGTTGCAAAAAGTTAATCTTTGCATATATTTTTTATTGAAAATGTTGCAACTTCTCAGTCCAGGTGCCTTTACTGCAACATTCTAATCCATATAAAATTGCCTATTTTTAAAAAAGTGTATTAAAATAGACCCTCATGGTAGACCAGAATACAGTAGACACTTTATCTGCTGTTAGGAAACCCCAATGTAGAACTCCACACGCACATGCACACAGAGAAAACTTGAAGCCCTTTTCTCCAACAGGACCACTGGTGTGCTGTTGCAGTGTGGCTATATGAACAAGCCAGTGCTGGATTGTAATTTGTAGTGAATCATCTGCTCTGAGATAACTTGAGTTCGGGCTCATGTCATGCATTGGGCAGCTTGCCCTGTCTTCACAGAAGTCTAAACTACCTCAAGTTAACTTCTATCATATCACCTTTTTTCTTTAGACCCGTTTAATCTACTTCTCTTTTGCTGCACATCTCAACTTAGTAAATGGTGATGTGACCTAGGTTGCCAACCATGCTCTTGTCCTCTGGAATTTCACATTCCCACACTGTACTTTTCATTATGTAAAATGCTGTGGGAGCAGGTATGTGCCCTTAAGCCATGAGTCACTGCCTTGCTGACTTGTTAACAATTTACTGCCCATTAGCTGATCCATGACAACCCTTCACATATGCACTTCTGCCCCACACTACTTAAGGAACAGTTTATCTCTTTTTTCATGAAGTGTTAAGTCACATCAATCTGTTTTGCATTTATTACAGTCTACAAGATCCCGTCCACTGATTTATATATGTGTGAAGGGTCTTGGTCAATAGTAAATTTTAGGTGACTCAGAGTTCCTTACCCCCTCTCTGAGGGATCAGAGATTCCACTGCAAAAGTGACATCAAAGACCTCACACAGACAGTTACCCTAGGCCAAATAAATTCCTTCAAAATGGTCATCCCATGGACAAACTATTTCCATGTTAAATTATGCATTGTATTATTAAAGCTTCATTTTAATTTACTGGGTTTCAATGACAAAGAAAATACTTTCACTTATTATATACCTTTGGCCCAAATCTGAAATTAAGATGCTTGCTAAACATTTCAGCTGTGAATGATCCCCTTAAAAAGAAGTAGAGCCTGCTACTTATGTTTCTTTGTATCTTATTAATTGTACAAGACAGATTTATTCATGGTATGTCGTTGATCTTATGTATAAACGTCTCAGCATTCTTTACCTTAGAAATAAAGTTATCTATTAGATATTAATAACATAAATAAGCATTCTTGAGTTTAGGCATTAAGCAAAATAAAAGATATCATTGAGGAAACCTATTAACTAAGTTTACGTTTTACCTTTACTATCAGTAGAACTTTTTATACTCTTCAAATGCAGTCTGTAGAAGGCTATGCTGGGTTTGATGGCCTTGAAATTGAAGCATGGGAAACATGGATCTGATTGAACATGTATTTCAAAACTCTGAAGTGTTTGTGCAGTTAAAAGTTCTTCTTATGATCTGCCAACACTTCAGCAAAAATTTGGCAAATTTTACTTCAACATTGTGGTTAATTAATGCTTAACTATTGGGATTGTTTGGGGATTTTTTAAAAATTCTTCATGAGGTAGAAAAGAACATCCGCTATAAAATGAAAAAAATGAGCATGTTAGGATTTTCAAGTTGAATATTGCAAGAAGTAGTGACCATGCAAACCGAGCTGCCATCTTGTGGATAAAAACATCTTAAGAGCAGGAGGCTCATGTTGCCAGAATGTCAAAGAAAAAAATGCTTATAATAGTTATCAGCTCTACCTGACTTGGCATTCAGCTCATATACAGGATTATGAGAGCTGTAATTTTGAGGTTGCACAGTCAATCTCTAAAACCTCTTATCACCTGACTGAGTTCTAATTTTCCCCCAAATCTTTAGACCTAGCCCTTCCAATATTAATAATGTATAGGTTAAGCAACACTGAAGAACTGCTTGTGTTTTTCAATTAGTGTCTGGTGCAGAGCTATGTTTTGTAATATAAATAATTGGTTTAACCATTAAATTGATGTGACAGAAATAATTGTCAAGCAATTAAATGCAGTAATGATTTCAACTCAAGGGAAATATATACTAATAAACCTGAGTTTCACTTTGCTTGAGAACTAAAATATCCACTCTTGTTAGATTCTTCAGCATTATTCATATATCAGTTAATATTTTGTTATAGAAAGAAATGATACAATTAGTTACTGAAAATTGTTGGTCACTTCTCTTTCATTCTCTTGTTCTTTCCTCCTTTCTTTTTCCACGGGATTTGTATTTGAAACTATGATGCCAAAAAATATCACCAGCAACAGCACCCTCATGCATGGTCTGTGCCAGGCACGAGAGTTAACAAGCTAGTCTCTTCAGATAGTCTCTTCAGACTTACGGCACAATGATGGGAATATAAGAATTGTGTGTTCCTGGATTTCACACACAGTCATGTACATGCTTCTTTGAGCCCTTGTGACCTATTCTATATGTTTATTTTACGTAAAGGATTTTTCATTTAAAGAAATGGCCTTATGACTTTTTTTCGTTGAATTGGCTTGCTGTTACTGCATATGTAAAAGGTATGATTTAAATCCAATCAACATTTTTTTCTGTTTGTTATATGAATAATAGTAATTTCAAACTGGTTATAACCCGTGTGTGTCAGCACATGGAAGTGTGAAAAATGCTGTGTGACTTGATTAGGATCATGGAACTGCTCTGTTTTCTACAGCTGTTACCTTTGCTCAGCTTGAATCTCCAAAGCCATCCTTGTTTTTAAAACCACTGGTGACAGATAATTGTTGTTCTTATAACAAGGAGCATGTACAAATTAATAATATATCACTAATATTCATAAGTCATTTCATTGCAAACCATTCATTTACCATATGTTGTTGCAGAAAAAAAGACTTTTTTTGTAAAGAAAACATGTCAAAATTTACAGGCCATTTACTAAGAAATATTCTGCACTAAAATTCCAAATTGGCCTTTGTACTACCCTTTCTAAGTAAATTTCCTACTAATATAAGTTACTGCTTAGTTCATAAAGCATAAGCTCTATACTATCAGCATATATAACATAGTTTATGAACGCTGAAGACTTTGTAAGAGTACAGCACTCTACCATTAAAGACTGTCTCTAGCAGGTCATCTGTGAGTGATATGCTCTGTTAAAGAATAAAGAGTAGTCTATGTAAAAATAAAAAATGTATAGAACTTT
Organism: Elanus axillaris; assembly: GCA_026212715.1. NCBI lineage: Eukaryota > Metazoa > Chordata > Aves > Accipitriformes > Accipitridae > Elanus > Elanus axillaris. Next base: position 9,804,250 of record JANZLQ010000065.1, on the reverse strand, counting down.
AATTCATCATGGTAAGATTAACTAGATATGGGATATCAGGGTATTTTTCAGGCCTAATCAAGCCAAGTAATGAAATTTTGTCAACAATGTGTCTCTTTGGTCTGGACTATTTATAGCACTAAATATTCAGGAGAATATAACTTGTACATATGATACATCTAAGCATATTTTATCTCATCAATAATTCTTTTACTCATGACTCATATCTTCTTAGCAATTACTATGCCTTACCTTTATCATTAATCGTACAAAAGCAAAGCTGGCATTCCCATTGTCCAAATTCATCTTTTCTGATCTGTAATTCAGTTTTGTCACTTTGAATGGCAATGAATCTTTTTTTGTATAAATTTCCATCTGAACTCCCATGTTTTCTGAGCAGAAATAAATGAACAGAGGCTTTCATTTTGGCCTAAAGTACGTTTTGACTAATAGGTTAGCCTCTAGATCCCCGCACAGAACTGCTGTTTATTAAGTCCCCAGAATTTAATCTCCCGAGTCTCTATAATTTTGTGAAAGAACAACAAGGAAATGGCAGAGCTGTTTATCAAGTTTATTCTAGAAATCTTATGTTTCATGTCTTATATATTAAGCTAAACTGTGTTTGATTGTTCATTTTTTTTTTCCTGCCCGTTTGGCTCGGTGTGACAGGTTCTTTGGTTTTGCTTTTTTCTGTGGAGAACAAAGCGAGTAAGGCAATTTTTAAAAAGAATACTTTTTTTTTTTGGTCAAAAAGGATAGCAGACCATAAATAAACTAGTGTGGTATATAATTTACTCTAAGTAAATACTGAATGAGGTCCTCTATCCATTTAAACGAAAAAAATAGTTTCCACAGATGAAAAAATAAGTTGATGTAGAGCGAAAGATACCAATACAACGCCTGCTAGACAAGATTTTTTGCGCTTTTCCATGGAGCAATAGGATTTTTTGTCACGAAAGCCGAGAGATCAAAAAATTTCTTTCTGGAAAAAGCAATTCTTTAAGCACTGCTTTGGACTCATTTAAAAGTTCATGTGATTTATGATATTGCCTGTAATATAGCAAAATACTTAGTGCCACTATATTTAGGACATCACCAATTTGGCAGTGTGTTTCATGCCTCATTTGCTGCAGAATGTCTGGGCTGCTACTTAGCATTCAAAGAGTAAGTGTGCATGTACATTTGTGCATCTCTTTACTTTTGCTGTTAGTTGTAGATACCTAAAGAGACAGGATAATCAACCGGCCACTGCACAGCGCGGTGCTCTTGAACTTACGCCTTTTCTGCAGCGTGCACCCTTCCGAATCTGACGCCTTACGAGGGGGCAATGCAAAATGGTGAAAAAAGTGAGTTCTTCAGGTGCTGCACTCATTAACCTCTCCTTTAATACCTCTTTCTGTCCCACGTTTTGATGATTACTGTCGTTTAGCAAACAGATTAGGAACAGGCAGTTACCTGAGGGTCTTGCTTAATAATGCAGGCAAATGGGCTCTTAGAATGGTTTTAATCGCCACATTCTACGGCTGAGCAACAAGCACCTGCCCCTCCCGGTCCCCAAAGCAGGACAGCTTATTGGACGGTCTTGTTTTCAGCGAGAAAAGAGAAAAGAAAAAAAAACCCAACAACAAAAAAAAAAAGAAGAAGAACAGAGAGGGGTGGGGGAGGAAGGGAAAAAAAAAAAAACAAAAGCCCCGACCCAACCCCAGACCCAGCCCGGCCGCTGTGCCCGCCCGCCTGGGCAGGCGGAGGCGGAGGCGGGTCCCCCGCGGCCGCAGTCGGGGCGAAGGCCGGATTCCAGCGGCGGGAGGCGGCGGAGCCCCCGCCCGCTGCCGGCGCTGCCTCCCGCGCCGGGCGGG
>JANZLQ010000065.1:9791981-9802123 GCA_026212715.1 Elanus axillaris | reverse complement strand
GTTTCCCCGGGTCTGGTAAGAGGCTTTCCCGATCCAGGTGCCGCGCCTAACCTGCGAGGAGGGTTTTGCTCGCGTAGTTCGGAGGCTGAGGCGGCTAGGAGGTGGAAAGAGCGGCTTGCGGGGGCGAGAGGAGACCCTCTAGAGAGGGAACGGGGACGGGGAAAAGACGCCTGCCGCCGCCAAACTACCTGACAATATGGAGATGAGGAGCCTGCACGCTTGTGCTGCTCTTCAGGTGAACCAGAGAGTTCAGGCTGACAGGACCGTTGCACGGAACCGTGATCTAATAGCTGTATTTTCCCCTTCCTTGAACACCTGTATCTCTCCCTCCCTTGGAAGCTGGCTCTTGCTGGTGACCAGGGGCACGGGGAGGCTCGAGAAGAGGGAATCTAAGGGTGCACCAACTTTGGAAAAGGTTCAGGAATACTTTTGCGGATATAAATCAAAACCCGCCAAGATTAATACCGAGGTGTCCAAGTTTCCAGTTCTGGGATGAGTTCTGGGTACTTCGCTCCGCTAATTGCCCTAATGTAAAGCGGTAAGAAACGGAGTCAAAGATGACGAGTGTTCAGCGTGCAGGTAGCAAACCACCCCGCGTAGGCTGGCTGGCTGTTTGTGTGTTTTTCCCCTCCACATTCTGTAGCTCCCATTAAAAAATGTCTCCTTCTGCAGCCGTGTGAGCCCGTGTAGGCACAGAGGCTGAAGAAGAGCCGTTTCTGTCTTCTACATTTGTAACAGCGTTGTGGTTTGGATGGGGCGGGGGGGGGGGGCAGAGGGGACGGCTTCTCTCTGTGTAACTTCGTGATTTTGCAACAGAATAAGTACATTTAAAGCTTCTGAACCGATGGGGGTTTAAGGGATTAGAAGTGACACGGACATTGACAAATCAGATGCAATAAAGGATTTAATTGACTGAGCGAGTTCAGGGGCTGCTGTATGAAGAATCCAATAACCAGTTGAACTAGTCAAGTAGTGTACCTAATAGGAAATAATAAATATCAGGCACCAGTTAATTTAAAAGCTTGATGACATTTATTTTATAGTGATTAGAATTCACTAAATACCTAGGGCACTTAAGAACTCCGCATTTATTTCAGTAATCCGTGACTACACAATACAAAGTTTGAAATAACGATACGTGCAGTGAGTATTACAAGTGCTTGTAAAACTGTGGTATGTTGTCATTCAATCTAGATATGAGTAGGTCTGCTCTAAATCACTATCAGATGAACAATAGTTATTTGCAGCTCAAACACCACTTAAGGCAGTAGGGTTTCTCAGCTGTATTATACTTTTGTACTTTTTACTAGTTCAGTCCTGTCCATGCAGCTCCTGGTATTTACCGTTGTTAATTCAGCTCTGGATATTCATGTGCCCAGACAATCCCAAGCTTCTATTAAATGCCATATCTATAATATGGATGGGGTTAGACATTTGTGTTAAGGTGAAACCTTCAATGTGGTTTGTTGCCTCTTTGCTAGAAAAAAGGCAGATATTCCAGTTCAAAGGTGAGATGACCACGGCCCATAAGGGAGAGGAGTATTTGACATTTTACTACTTTACCTTTCTTGCTTAGATCATTAGCAAAATCAATCAAAATTTATCTTATGACAAACTTGCAGCTATGCCTTTAGATGGATTTTTTTTTTAAATTAAAAAGTAAAAGTATTTGAACCTCTCCCCCAGTTTTACATATCTACACGTTGCATAGGTCCATGTCATTTATCAATGCTTCAGTACTAGGCTTCATGTCAGATCTCACAGTATTTTTCTTCCTCTCAGTTCAGCCAAAATTCACATATGAACAAATTAGCTGTTATTTCTGCTGAAATACAGGATGATGGATATAACAGAGATTTCATCCCGATTTCCTACACAGCTCACAACATCCTGATCCAAAGCATTCAAAGACTGTTTTTAATATACAAGTCCTTCTAAGTACTAATGTACGTTGCTTTATTAGATAGTAATTGTGGACCTAGGCAAGCCAAGGAAACTTAATGATATGATAATCCAAACAGATAGCAATCAACTTCTTATAGGAAATGAGACTTTCTAGTTTAGTTTAAGCTTTCAAAAGGAAGAGGAATCATTTCCAGAACATCATTTTATAGGAAAAACATGGGTGAGGTTTTTTTTGCCTACTATCAGTCAGAAACTAACTTTAGCTTAAAAAATTGAAGGAAACCATATTCTTGGATAAACATAGTGTTGCAACCTTTGTTTTTTCTTTAAACTATTAAAGATAACTATGATAATGCTAGCACAGGGACTGCATAGCAGATTGACCATGGGTTTGGGAAAGAGTCCTTCTTGTCCAGTGCTTGAATGACTGAGGACTGTGTCCACAGAGCATGCTCTGTGAAGTCCATATTCCACCCATGGCCCACTGTAGCAAAGGAAGAATTGACATTAGGTTGCTTGATTGTAAGAACAGCTCATTTTGTTTGTCTGATTTTTCTATGAATGAGGCAACTCGTACATTTTCACAATGACATCAGGTAACAACCCTTACAATGAAGATTTGAGTCATTCCTCCTACACAAGATAATCGCTTCTCTTGTCAGATAATTTTGAGTGAAGTGACATAAGGGGATTTTTTAAAAATAAAAATTCAATGCATTTAATATTTCTTAAAGGTGTCAGCTAAGCAGAAATATGGTAATTATGTCGATTGCTGAAAAAGTATCCGTATCACCAGTAGTAAAAACATGAAATAAAAGTAATTCTTCTTCCTCTATAACTGGCAAAGGAGAATTATGCTTAGAAAATAGAAATTAAAGTAGGGTTGTAATAGCACATTTTCTTCTGTATGCAGTTTACAGTAAGTACAGGAGACAGAAGAGTTCCTTCATACTCCAAGCTTTCATCCAAGGGTCAGATGTTTGGTTTATCTAGGATAGATTACAAGGAGGCTCCTTTAGGAACTTCCAAATTATAAAAAAAGCCACAAAACCTTGTGCTGCAACCATCTTCCTTTTCCATCACTGAGGCTCTTTATGCATAAGGGTGCCAGAGAAAGAGACTCAAGAGTCTATTCTGTTCCCCTACTTTTCTCTCCTTATATTCCATTACCCAAGCAAAAAAAAAAAAAAAAAATCCTTTTCAGCTATATAGTTATGAGATTATTTTTTTTTCTTTTTCATGTCTCTGTAAGTAAAGTTAAAGGGAACAGAGATTACAAAGAGTATTTCTAATGTGGGAGATGTGAGATGCAGATCTGCATCCCTCCCTCCGTGTCACTGTTTTGCTTTGGAAAGAAATCCAGATGTACAGACATGGAGAGCACACCTTGAATGTCCTCCAGGAGCACACCTGTCTGGATGATTAAAGGACCAGTAATGTAGATCACACATCTGTCACACAGTACAGACACTGGCAAATTGTTATTTTGGTTTGTTTGTTTTCTGTTTTCTTTGTTAAATGAAATCCAGTAGATGCCCTCATACACAATAAAAATTGTGCTAAAAGAAGATGATGGCCAAGGACTTAAAACTCAGATTTTAAGGTAGTTTTTCAGCCTGTTTAGATCTTTTGCTTACATATAGCATGGTGCTTTTTGTTTCCATAATTGTCTATTTTCATAGAGGAGTGTGACACTGTGAGTGTGTAGAGCCAATCCTATGTGGGTTAGTGAGGGTAATATTAATTTCAGCTACTTTCAGTCAAGAAGGTTCCTCTTATAATCTTTGGAGAGAAAGAAGCATCTCTAAAAAGGGATTCATTTCATCTTTAAGATAATTATTTCAGATAGATGAGCTGAATCACTCTCTGGAGGGGTCAAATTCAGTCTGTATAGAAAACCTACCTGAATACTTTCAATTATGTGTCTAACTTCCAGATTTTTAAATATGGTCTAATTAAGATCTTTAAGATTTCTGAGTAGCAGTGAATCCCAGCAGTACCATAAATAATAAATAACCAAACAAACAATTATACCCATTATTTGCTGCATGTTGAAGTCACAATTATTTCTGCAATAGGTGGACTGCGGGCTTCACCTCTGCAGCAGCAGGTGTGTCGACGAGAGCATTTGGCCCAAGACTTTGAGGTTCCACAGGTATTTGCTGGCAGTCAGGAAATGTAAACCTTTGGGAAACGCCAATCCATGGCTGGCAGTAGGGAGAAGCATGCTCCATCTTTTACACTCCATCAAGCACTGTCTCCCGTTCTTAAAACTCTTCATATTCCTATCCCTGACCATTTGTTTACCTGCTTCCAGAATCACTAAAGACTCTAGCTATTGCTCATATAAGCTGCATATTTTTAAAATATTACAATTTGGCTAAATTTGATTGGATTTTTCTCCCTAGAAAACACACATTCTCCCTAGCACACACATTGTTTCTCCTGCCAGTCTTCAAGTCCCTGCACTAACATTAGGGACTCCTCAGACATTCAAAGTATTGAGCATGGACCAAGAAATGTCCCTTGTCTAGTCTCATTCTTTGTCAACAGGTGTCTAGTATCTATAATTTCAGGACAAAGGGTCAGTGTCCATAATAGGAAACAGGAATTTTTGCATGTGGACATGGGACAGTCAGCCTATCCCTCCAGTTGTCAGTCCATCCTTTTGGATCAGCCTCTTATGCAGGAGTTCTAAAGCGATCTTCTGAATAGTGTGACAGTTTACTCTGCTCCCATTCATAAAACAGCCCAGAGAATTTAATCCAGCAGATCCTTCATCAGGCCCATGATTTTGGTTAAACTAGTTTGTTGCAGTTTAAAAAACCAGACACATCAGAGAGTAAGAATATATCAAACCAAGTTGTGCTAGTCATAAATCCAGACATGAAGCTGGAAATTACTGGATACAACATACTGATATTTTGCTTATTAACTGTCAGAATCAATCTCTCCATAAACTTTGGATTTTAGGATCTCAACTTTCTTAGAGCATTACCTCATTGAGAGGTGAATGATTATAATGGATAAACAGAAAGCGAAAGTGTACTTTCAACAGAGAAAAATGAGAAAACAATGTGAAAGTAGTTTGCTCCCTCTATTCCCTCGCTTATAAATTTAACAATTAAATAAAATACGGTGGACAGGTTTTCAAAGAGTAAGGAGACTTACTACATCCTGAATGAAACATAATCTAAATAATCTATTACAATCTATCATAAAATAATACTACTTTATCACTCGCAAATGGGAAGTATGGCTTTCATAGTTGCCAGGCTGTACTTACCCACATCTGATGGTCCCCATTAATTTTTAACAATCGTCCTGTCACCAGACCAGTGAGCTGTAGAAAATACTGTGGAGATGTCACTTTCCTTGATGATTGCAGTTAATGCTGCTGCCCCTCTGAGTCAGCATGAAATGTAGACACTTTTATGACTGAATCTGCAATCTGGGATTTGATCATGCTATTTATAGTATTGCTAATGGTCTGTAGCACTGGCAAGGGGTGTGTTAAAGTCATTCCCTCAGTTACCCTTGTTTTCAGTTGCAAAGGCAGAACACACATCTGGATCCTACATATCAGTAACTAGACAGAAAATAACAGCACAAAGAGGTCATGACTTTCACTGGTGAAAGATTTTAATGGGGTTGATTTTTTTATGTCTGTGGACTTTTTACCAATAATCATTCTGAGAAGAGGGGGCGAATTATCTTGATCTGGTTTCTAGAAAGTCAATTGCAGTCATATGGCAAAACAAAAGGAGGCTTAGTGACATCTCAAGAAAGTAAAGTTGAACAAAAGAGGAAACAGCTGTACATGGGTTTTAAACAATGGAAGTCAAGTTACCTGCTGTTACTGTATTAGCAAAATGCAATTTTCAATTTTTATCAAAATATTTTAGAAACACTGAGTCACTTCTGAGAAGGAATGGTTTACTTCCAAGTCCTCATTTTGTTTCCAAACCCAATTACTAAAATGTGTAGTATCTAGTTTGTTTTTATTTTTGAACCTGAAAAAGGTTGTGTACTTTGAAAACCAATATTTGGGAAGAATTATTCTCAAGTTAGTATCATTAGAATACTTAGAAGGGTCCCTGATATTTCTCCATTTCTGAGAGGAGATATCTGAATCTTACCATGCCCAACACCACCCCCCAAATTATCAAGAAGCCTGTTTAATGCCACTGTTCTTGTGATTGCTGCTGTAAGCAATGTGTTATGGATAGGAGGAATTATATCATCTTACTTCATTATTTCATCTTGTAATTCTCATAGAACTATGGGGAGGAAATAAACAATAGCAACAGTTAACTATATTAATGATCCCTGTAAACAGTGCTTGATTTCCTATGGGTTTATGTCCCTTAATTAATTAACTTTTTAAGTGATTTATGCTAAGATTTCTTGTTACCTCTCCACATGCTTGTAAAATTAAGCCATTCTTCTCCCTTCAAGACTAACAAGTCCTGGCTCATACCAACTGGTTAGAATCAAGTACCAACAGTAGCATACCAGGAGAGCTGTGTTGTCTCAGTGCCTCTCCTTCCAGCTTCCTCCAACACAGAGCACAGGGAGTAAGAGAAGGGTTACTCTGTTCTGCTCTAATTAGCACTGGAGAATTGTCCCCAGGATGTCTACTGCTACATTCAAAAGTTGTTGTGTGGGCATGAAGAGTAACCCTATTTTCTCAAATACAGAATATAGAACGAACCACAGAGGTGATACGTTTCCTGGACATTGTGTTATGAGGACACAGTCTGTAAAATATGTCCAGAAACATGCTAAGCATTTCATGTGCAATTATAGCTCTAGTATATCTTATGGAATTTTACGGTTAGTTTTTCCTATGTACTAATTTAGCTTGCATATGATTTAGTAAGCCATTGAAGCATCCTATCAAATAATTTTCTGTGGGTTCTCAGAAGTAACAGTAATTCATTGAAATCTTTCCAGAATAGGTAAAACTTCTGAAGGCTGTAGTTCTCTAAAAAGATTAATTTCATTCTTTGTTTTAACCAAAAATTTCAGAAAGGTAAATGTTTCATTCCCAGATGGGTAATTGTTTCTTCCTGGTATCTGGCAGAGACCTTTAGGTTGCTTCTAAATTAGGAGTAGACAAGAGAATAAGCAGACCCAAATCCTCAGTGGGCTTGTTAACTTCCTTCCTGTGACAGAGAGAGGAGGTATCAGTTTCTTGCACACTTGCAGTGAATTCCCTCCTGGGCCTCGCAATGTTTCACATTGGCACCGCAGTAGGCTCCAGGAGAGCTACGCTAAAAGAAATGGTTAGACTGACTCTGCTAGGAGTTTCAGAAATTCAAGAATCAAAGGACTGTGACAGACAATTATAATATCTTTGATATGAATAACCATACTTAATCGTACAGATAATGGGAGATAATTGACTAGGTCCCACCCGCTCCATGCCTCCAGATGCATTCAGAGATTAAAAATCTGTGCGTTTGCACTAGAATCACGCTTCTTTTCAGGACAGCCTTACTCATTTTCAGTTTTTTGGTTGCATTACCAAGCGTACTTTTAATGTGGCTTATTATTAAGCATTCCATTTCTAATAAATTTTTTTGTCACTTATAGTATGCTCTATAGTACATTCCAGGGACCATACTGCACTTGAGCTAAAAGCTTTTAAGCAGTTCCATTCCTGTATTAAACAAGATGACAGGAATCTTGAAATTAAATTGTATGTTAAACATTTGAGTTCCAGGCAATCCTCAGTCTGAAGGAGTTGAAACCTATGTTGTTGTCCTTACAGGATCATATAAACACTGACCCGGGGGGGAAACAGGGCTTTTCCCACCCAGCCAGTTCAATCTGGGACACTGTGCAACCACAGGAATACGGGAATATAGGCATGGTGGTTATGTAGGAAATCAAGTAGCATTGCAGCTTTGTAGTGCTCTGACGAATGACAAATGCTGGATTACTTCTGAATTTTATCCAGTGACTGTTTGATACAAAACATACAGAGAATTCAGAGAGTTGGCTGCAGAACCAGGGCAATTATGTCCCAGAGAATATACTGCAGAGCAGATACGCTCCCTGGTGCACACCATAGGCTTTGTGTGTGCATCATGACTGTGTTCTCTTTTCACTTTGGGATGAGAACCCCAGGCTTCTGCATCCCTCGTTCCCCTCTGAAAGAAAGACCAGGTGCCACTGTGCACTCCAATAGCTATTCTGATCTGGATGAGTGAGAACTACGACAGTGGTGCAAAGCACAGACTGTATCTGCCCCACAGGTAGACATGGTGCTGTTTGTAGACAGCCTGATGTGGGTCTGTGCTCAGCTTATAAACTTCCTCGACAATTGCTCAAAGACACTTAACTGATACAGATAGGGCATCTAACATAGGTCATTGTCGTTGCTCACTTAATTTACTGCCTAAAATAAGCAGTCTGGTCTTGATCTTATGCACTATGTTACTCAGAGAACACCTTAATCCTCCTCATTCTTTTTAATGCTTTGATGCCACTTTTAAAGTCTTTGCTTAAATCACAAAAAGATGTTTTTAATGGTGTACTTGGCATCAAGTTCTCCTGCACTACTCTCTTCCTCACCTGTATGTCTACTTTACTACTCCTTAGGTCTTAAAATAAATGAATAAAATTATTCTATGAAGGACAGAGTAAATGAAGCCAGTTTGAAGATATTTGGTTTGGTGTCTTTCCCTTGGTAAAGATTTGTGATTACACTAATCATCTGCAGACTGGGACAGGGACGAGCCTTTGGCACACAGGAAGACCATTAGTTCTCATACATTTTCTTAAGTGACTATTGTCAGAGAAAAGCCTGTAAGTCCTAGCTAAATGCAAAGATGTCCTAAAAGATATTTGTCTCTTCAGAATGAGAAATTGCCTGGGGACATACTAATGGGAATGCTTTCTAAAGGGATCATATTTCTCTGTAGTCAGGTTTTTGGGTACAAACAAATTGGTGCCTGGTGTATGAGAAAAAACACCAAAGAGCCTTTCCTTTTGCTTCACCTGACTTCACCTTTTTTAAAGTTACAGACTCTGAAAGATAACGTTCTGTGTCTGCAATAGGAAACTGCTTTTGCCCTCTGGCTCATGTTGCTCTGGCCGATGTCAGTGCACACATTTCCTAAATATCTGGTGCCCTGCACTCTTGTGGCCAAGTTTTGCCAGTTTAGAATCTCAGATTCTTGAGAATTAGAGTTCAAATTGACTTTATTAACTCCTCATTGATTTCCTGTACAGGTTTTGTATTGACTAAAAGCCTACTTCCAGCCCAGAAAGCCAGTTGTATCCTGGGTTGCATAAAGAGAAGCATGGCCAGCAGGTTTAGGGAGGTGATTCAGCCCCTCTCCCTGTGTATTGCGTCCAGCTCTGGGGTCCCCAGTGCAGGAAAGACATGGACCTGTTGGAGCAGGTCTAGAGGAGGGCCCCAAAAATGATCAGAGGGATGGAACAGCCTGGAAGACAGGCTGATAGAATTGGGGGTTTTTTAGCCTGGAGAAGAAAAGGCTTCAGAAAGACCTTATTGTGGCCTTTCAATACTTAGAGGGGACTTATAAGAAAGATGGAGAGACACATTTTTACCAAGACCTGTAGTGACAGGGCACAGGGTAACATTTTTTAAATGTGAGAGAATAGGTTTAGGTTGGACATAAGGAAGAAATTCTTTACCCTAAGGGTGGTGAGGCACTGAAACAGGTTGCCCAGAGAAGCTGTGGATGCCCCATATCCGTGGAAGTGTTAAAGGCCAGGCTGGATGGGGCTTTGATCAACCTGATCTATTGAAAGATGTCTCTGCCCATGGCAAGGGGGGTTGGACTAGATGATCCATAAAGGTCCCCTCCAACCCAAATCACTCTATGATTCTGTAATTCTATTGAGTGTTTCTACCTCTAGCAATGAAAGCTTGTTGGATTAAGGAGATATATTCTGAGATTAATAGTCCTAAAGGGACATCTTTTAATGAGCCATCACAAACACATGCAAATTCAAAAAATAAAATAAAATGGCTCTTCCACTCATTCCACAATATGAACAAATTATTGCAAGCATTCCTGAAAGATATTAAATTGATTACAAACTGATGATGTGATGGGTTGACCCTGGCTGGACACCAGTTGCCCACCAAAGCCGTTCTGTCACTCCCCCCTCCTTTGCTGGACAGGGGAAAGAAAAAATATAACAAAGGGCTTGTGGGTCGAGATAAGGACAGGAGAGATCATTCACTAATCACCGTC
>JANZLQ010000065.1:9762817-9779001 GCA_026212715.1 Elanus axillaris | reverse complement strand
GGCAGCCGCCTTCTTTGCAGCTGAGTGGCCCAGTGGCCCACCTCCCACTTCTTGCCCACCCTGTCTTTTTCTGCAAAGGTGCCATCCAGCAGCTTTCTAGATAGGTACGTGGACAGATAACTGCATGTATATATACATCCATGTGTGGGTTTGTATACATATTTACAGAGGGGTAAAGCTGAAAACATTCTTCCTTTCTGAGAAACTGTGTTTCATGAAATCTCGATCTGCTGTTCTCCAAGCAGAAGTTTCAGATTCCAAATGAACTCAATAACTTGAACCTCACTGTATATGTGAGTAATTTTTTTCTAACTTAAAATTCAGCTGGTTTATGTTTCTATCTTTGCCCAGCTTGTTCAAAGCACAACAATCAGATTTAAACATCAAGGGTTTTTTCTATTTCTTCTCTAGGTGGATCAAGAAATTAACCTATGTAAAAGTCACACTTAAAAGGGACTAATCATACAAAACTTCCAGACTGAAAATACAACCTTGAACAAAGTTTTCAGGTCCTGGATGTTAATCAAAAATGAAATGAACATTTTTTTCTCTACAAATTGTTCCTTTGGTGTATGCATGTATATGCACATACCAACAAAAACATGCAAAAATAGCCCTATAAGCAAGAATCGGTTATTCATATAGCAACTTTTATACTGCAGTATATATGTACATATATATATACACTACATGAAAAGTTTGTCTTTGTTCAACAGAAAACCTCCTGCAGTATTTAAGAAAATGCTAGTTCGTAACAGGGAGTCAGTGAAATTTTATGCACTCTTCTAAGCACATTAGAAATCCAGAGAAATAGGTTATGTATTTTTTAAATTTTGTTTCATCCTTGGTTACTAACCTTTGTATTTGATTGAAAATTGTCTTATTAATCCATTATGTCGGGAGCATAATTCCTTCCTGGCTCCTGAACAAATTATTCACAAAGAGAATAAATTAAAATGCTTCTGGGGGAAAGATCTGCTTTATAAGCAACCCAGATACCTAATATATTAGACCTAATTAATAAGGCTATCTAAAGCACTGAAAACTTTAAGTTATATTATTAGGTATGCTTTTGTTTCTTCAGAGGTGCCCAGCGTAACAGAGGTGCTGGTGTCCTTTAGCCACAGTGACTGTTCACCGTGCAAAAACATCCAGGAGAAGAAATAATCTCTTCCATAGTCTAATACATTCTTTCCACTTCACACATAAATTAAGGAAAAAAATCGAAGAAGAGGGGTTGGGGAGGCAATTGTCTGATACAGGTCTAATTTCCAGTGATGTCTTTTACTACAAGTGTAGCAAGAGCGATTACCATCTTCCTTTTCGCTTCGTCTCTCTCTCACAGCTGCTGAGAGTGTGTCTGTTTGGTCCAAGGTTCTGTTAGAGGAGGTTCGAAAGCTGTAAGGTGTCAAAGAGGGACGGCTGAAGTGGCAAGGTGATTTATGGTTAGTGCTTCTGTTATGGGTAAAAACCATATTTCTGATCAAGAAAGTAAGATTATTATAATAAGACACATTTCCATGACACCATCAAGTATTTATTGATTTTGCTTTAAGGATTTTAAGTCCTGCTTTTCAGAGCATTCCAAGACATCTGGACATATCTGTCACCTCAAATGGCATTGATTTTGTCTTTCTGACCTGCCATTTCCAAAATGGAGACTTGCTCTCCCAAATCTTAATGTAAAAATATGCTACCCAGTGCTGTTCCCTATAATTTTTCATGAATTCATTCCTCTGCTTAGTGAGATAAGCTGCAGGAAATTCTGGAATTCAAATTAACTTCTGAATCTAAATATTGTTAAATGGTAGAAATCTTATCTTATAATGCAACTCTAAGAAATACTGGAATCTAACTTCATCTTGATAAGACTGAAACTAATGATTTTTAACTTTTCTGTTTGGAATATCAATCAGTAAACAATTCAATATAATACACTCAAAATGTTTTGACTTTATTGGAATATTTTGGTTTGCTGGGTCATACCTTAAAAATCTATTTTATTATAAAAATGTGCAATATTTCAACTGATGGAAATAAATTATTGAGTCACATCCCATTCAGCTGGGAAGAAATCAACGCAATCTTAAGAAGAAAAAAATTATTTTAGTTTATCAAAATTTCATGAACAAAAGAAAGAAACAATGATCTGTCAGAATATTTTCAAAAAGTTTTTGTAAAATACAGTTATTGGAAACATGACAAGATCTTTGTTCTGCCACGCTCTCAGAAGGCTACTGTACCTAGCTGCCGACTAGCTTGTAATACACAAGTTTCTGGATTTTACTTGACAAATGACAAGGGAAAGGGCAATTGTTTGCCTTTATGATACCTACAAATCACAGAATTCAGTTGTATTTTAATTCTTTATGAAAAATCTACTGCTTTGTTCTGAGTAAAAGGTAGTAAACCTTGACTTTGGTTAGTGTATGTAAAAACTGTGGTCTACCTTTGTGCATGTGCATAATGTCAAAAATATTTCAGCAACAATTCTGGCTTTTGTGTGGTTACAATGAACATTTTATGATCCTTCTGGGAAGAATTGAGAACAATCATGGTGTACATGATGGAGTAGTCTACAGCAGTGCTGTTGTGATCCCATCATCTTTCGTAGAACATATGTTTTGTGGTGCATTATCTGTGGGAAGGATTCCAAGTCCTCTGAATCTTTCCAAATTTAACAGTTTTCTGTGTGGTCTAATGCATCTGGTTGAGCCAAAACTTCCTCTAGAAAGTATTTATTCCATAGGAGTTCATTAAAAAAAACCACAACCTTTTGCGTTTTGCTTAATGTTTAATTAGTTGAGAAAAAAAATTGTCTCCCCCTTTTAAATGGCCAAACTGATAGACAAAGCCAAGCTGACTTTGGGACAAGAACCAGCTTTAATCCTGTGTCCCAACAAAAAAATAGTAATTTTTAAAAAATTTGAAGAACATTTTATTTTTAATACTTTCATTTTTTTTGTTTGTCTGGTTTTTGCTTTGAAATTGCAAACTCTGGGTAAAACCAGAATGAAAAGAAAATGAAGGGCTAGTGAGCCTGTTTCACCCAGGATGCTTGTCAGAGATCCTGAGAGAGCGGTCATAAGGAGGAGACTGACTTACTGCATTTATAGTGTGCCTAAGATGGCCAGGCAAGGAAACAGGGAGAAGTTTTACCCCATTGCTGTATATTTGTATTTCTTCCTTTCAGTTGCCCAGTGTAAGTTTTGCTTTGGGACCCTGTGGGATAGGACTGATGTCCCCCACTGCTGGTCGTTTAACTTCGCTGCCTGAACAAAGCTGATACAGGCAGCTGCTGGGCAGTGCGTAGCAATGACACCGTGTACGCGTCCTCTTCTTTAAAGACATTAGGGTATCAGCTCCTGGAGAGAAGTAAAGGGCAAGGTGGCACAAAAGTGGATGAACAAAAATGTCTGAGGATTTACATGGACAATTGTAAGAAATGTTTGTTTTCTTAAGTATCAAGGAAAAGAAATTCAGAAACAGCTTCTCAGTGTTACTCTCGGCAAAAAATTGAACAAACCAATTCATAAAACAAAGCTGGAAAAAGTTTGTAACAGCAGTCGCATGTTGTAGTTTTCTTGGATAGTATCGAACTGGGTTTGATGAACCAAAAGGTCCCTTCAAGTCTTACATCGTATAAAAGCAATTAATTTCAAATAATTTTCTGTTAAATCATATATTCAATCAATAGTGGAATATACGATTCTTCTGAAGTACATTTTAACTGGAAACCTTTGAAAAATTCCCTAGAGTATATGATGTTGAATGATGCACAGTAGCATTCCATTGCTAAAAGAGCAGGAAGGTCACGGTCAGAGATGTTTATTTCTCCATGTCCGTGTTTTCTATGGATTATTCGATCTTATGTTTGGTTTGAATTGAAGATCTGAAAAAAACATGTGTCCCACTAATGTTGGAAGAAAGCATGTAAACTATGATACACATTCTTACTTCTAATTTCAAATTAAGGAAAAATACTTTTTGGCTGTAAAAACCTGAAAATCAAGGTTTTCATGCCATGAAATATGTTTACTTTTGTAAAGTTTCTTCTGTTAAAGACACAGGAGTCTTTCATATTACACTTCATTGTTAAATTATACTTTTTAAAGGTAACAATACTGGATAGGAAATTTTATTCAAATTTTTCTAAGTAGTACTGTAGCAGTATAATACAACTGATATTTCTGCCCTATTTATATTCCTAATTTTTAAAATTCTAATACTATGAATATTTAAGTTTGCTTACAAATTTTTCAAATATATTAATCCATGATTTTAAAAAGTACATAGTCATTTATTTCTCCCCCATATCCAAATGCATCTCATGATCACTCCAGACGTATGAAGCCACAGTTCACATTTTGTTGACAATGTCTTTGATAATTGCTGATAGTGATCTCATGCTGGCTGGGGACAGTTCCTTGGGGACTCGGTCCACAGAATCTGTTTGTCTCGTTTGACTTTGCTGATCCTAACAAGAATGAATTCCCATAGCACTGGTGAATGTACAAATACTGACCCTGTCTAATCTGATCCTGTATGCAAACATGAACTAAGATAATTTTTGAACAGAACAATTATGTGTCTTAAAAAGAAATCATAATCCATTATATAGGTCTTTTGGTGAATTCTCATGAGTATAATCTCGGGTCTTTTCATCATAGCAGTCTAAACATGGAAAAATTGGGTCTTATTACTCAGCTGTGTCTGACAAAATCTGCAGTTGAATTTTTAGGTATGTAAGTTTAGCAGTGCATTAGAACAGTAAAGAGTTCAGCACAAAAAATTAAAATACTTGTATTCTGTTGCTAAGTGAGTGTGAGTCATATTTACAAAGGTATAAGCCTTTGTCTGGAGGAGGAGAAGGTTGTTAGCAAAAACGTAATTGTAGACACTTTCATGAATATCACAGAAGTCTATACACTGCAAATTCTTATCTGAGTATGGGCTGATAAGGTATTAAAGAGCTATCAGAAGTGTCCCTTAAGTTGAAAGACATAAAGTGTTTAGACCTGAAAGCTACATATAAGTCAATCATATTTTTTGTCTCTGGGGCTTGTTTGTATAGCCAGGGGACAAGAAAATCTGCTGGTTCTGAAACATTTAAATACTCCTAAGATATTTGAACAATGAAATGTAGTGTCATTTTCTGAGAGGCAGAAGTAAGAAAAGTAAGCATCACTACACAATGGAAAGATATTTTGATTTTAGATATTATTGTGGTGCCTTCTTAGAACTGGAGTTAGCAGAATCAAATCAATGGTGAACATGCAGTACTACTGTTTGATGGCCAGCAGGATACATAGACAGAGGAGGTAACAGTTTAAATATATAGGAAATAAATATATTTTTTATTTAAACTTGGCTGTTTCTTGTGTTGTTTTTCATTAGTAAAGTGTAAATCATATTTTAAAATATTTGTATGCCAGTATTTGTTATATGTAGAGTCTTCCTCGTTCTTTGTTCTCTACTTTGGATGAGAAGACTTGACCTTCAGATCTGATATGATTTGCTTTACTCTCTCTTCTCATTCCAGAGAGAGTCTCTGCAAATTGAAAACCAATTTAGGAATTAAGAGGTGTCAATTTACTGCAGTGAATCTCAAAACATCATTAATATAAACCCCAAATATTAATGTGCACAGGGTTTTAAACTCAGCTATAACAACAGCCAGAGTAGAATAACAATGTAAGAAAAGCTGGGAGCAGTTTGCACTGGACCATGCACCAATATTGAAAATGAATTAAACTGAAATGCATAATTAATATATAACCTACCCCAGAAAGTAGTTCAAAATATTTTAGGAAATTATTTCAATTCTGAGATTACTTTATTTATTTGTAGTTCAGAAAACAAGGTAAAATTTAATCCATTGAATTTTACACATAGCGTGATAACACCAGCCACTTCCTTTTACCACGTCACTTCTAATATCTTCTGATTTGACATGAAAGCACACATACACGTACGTATCTGGCATCCCCGTACCAGTCTGCACTTCTTTAATGGGACTGCTTACAAATAACTGTTCATCGAATCATAGAATGCCAGATTGGAAGGATCATCTGGCCCAAGCTTTCTTGGCAAAAGCACGGTCTAGACAAAATGGCCCAGCACCCTGTCCAACTGAGTCTTAAAAGTGTCCAGTGTTGGGGAATCCACCAGTTCCCTGGGGAGATTATTCCGGAGGCTGATTGTTCTTACTGTGAAAAATTTTCCTCTTGTGTCTGATCATAATGTCCACCCACAGTAGTAACTTGTGCCCATTGCCCTTTGTCTTTTCCATGTGACTCCTTGTAAAAAGGGAGTCTCTGTCTTCTTTGTGGCCACCCTTTAAGTACTGGAACATGGTGAGAAGGTCTGCCCCAAGCCTTCTTTTCTCAAAGCTGAACAAACTCAGTTCTGTCATCCTTTCCTCAGGTGGCAGGCTTCCCAGTCCTTTGATCAACTTTCTGGCCCTTCTCTGAACCCTCTCCAGCCTCTCCACACCTTTTTTGTATAGCAGGGACCAAGACTGAGCACGGTATTCCAGGTGTGGCCTGACAAGTGCTGAGTGGAGTTGGGTGGTGACCTCTTTCTCTCTGCTGGTGGTGCCCTTGTTGATGCAGCCCAGCATCCTGCTGGCTCGCTCTGCGGCCGCCGCGGCAGCGCACTGTTCGCGCACGTTGAGCTGCTTGTCCACCGGCACCCCCAGGTCCCTTTCCACGGAGCTGCTCCCCAGACGGGTGGATCCCAGCATGCGCTGCCCTCCTGCATTATGTTTTCCCAGGTGCAGAACATCCCATTTGCCTTTGTTGAACTTCACAAGGTTCTTTTTAGCCCACTCTTCCAGCCTATCCAGGTCTTCCGGCATGGCGGCTCTCCCTTCCAAAGTGTCCACTTCCCCACTCAGTTTGGTATCATTGGCAAACTTGATCAGGGTACACTTCATCCCATCATCCAGATCACTTATGAAGATATTAAACAATGTTGGGCCCCGTATCGACCCCTGGGGGACCCCACTTGTGACAGGTTGCCAGTTCGAAAGGGAGTTTATTCACCACCACCCTCAGTGCGGCCTGTCAGCCCCTTCCCCACCCACCGCTCAGGCCACTTGTCTAGGCCGCGACGCATCATAGCGAAAGCTCTGGAGAAACCCAGGTAGACAGTGTCTACCCAGAAGGCAAGAGCTGCCAGGCCTCGTGTGCCGACTCCATCTGGGAGTCCCGCCTGAGCCAGGGAGGGAGCCGGCGCGTTGCGCAGAGGCGGTCGGTGCTCGGCCCTGGCTGCCAGCCAGAGCAGTGCAACCGCACGCTTCTGTAACCTGACTGATCTGTCAATTTAGATCAGTAACGTTAAGTACCAGAAGGGCAAGAGTATCAAAAAATCTCAAGGAAATGACAAAGATGTGTTCCACCTGCAAATTTGTCTTCCTATCTAGTACAAGCAGCTCATAGTCGGTGGCCTAGCAGCTGAGAGAGAAAACAGATGGCATATCATCCTGATAGGCATGACTATCTATAGACAGTCACTTCGAACTCATTCAGAAATTAAACAGTCTTTACATGTTTTGCCAAAGATGTATGTCTCTTCAGAAAGAAGGCTGAATGGGGAATCCCCCCTTTTCTAAGTGACAAGCTGCAGCAATATTAATTGAGCAAAATTTTCCTAATATCTGAAGATGGAGGGTTGGTCTTTCGACTTTGACTGGCCATGTTGCACAGTGTGCACAAAGTGCCTAAGGAATTTGGGCTCTTATTTCTTTAAGCCCTTTTGAATATTTTACCAGTTGCGTATTGTTCAAGTTTCATTTCAGTTTTGTATGGTGAATACTTTACTTTAAAAGAAAAAAATCAGGCCATTCAGAAATATTTACAAAGCAGTATTTTGTAACTAACAATGCTTTTTTCTCCCCAAAGTAACCTTCTTTTTAAACTCTTCACTTGAAGATTGAATTATAATTGTTAAATGTGTTTTGTTTTATCTTACTTAAACAGGTAATTCATTAAATGCAGACAATTTCAAAAGTAATTCTATTTACTTATGATCTTGAATGAGGTGTTTAATTTCATCTAGATCTCAGAATAGCTAAGGGAGCATACATTTGTTTAACCTTGTCACTACATTGGGGATACATACTATTTATAAATGTATCACAGCTTGGAAGTCTTAATAGCTCTGGCTCTCGCACTACTTTCCAACAGATATAGTAGGTATTTACTTACCAAACAGAGGTGCAGTAAAGATAAATTAGTTAATGTGGATACAGCACTTTGAAAACTTTGACCTTTATGTGAATGTGAAATATTACTCATTTGGGACTGATGCCAAGATAACTGTGTGCTGTTGTTTTACTCCTGGTTACATACTGTGTGATAAGTATATTCACATACAGAAAAACTTCATATAACATATCTTTCCCTTTAAGCTCTATTGTTTTGTAGCCTTTTTCCTTCTTTTCTGCTCTTTTTTAGTTTGCGTATGTTGTTGACATCATTTCTATCCTAGCTTTGGGAAACGTTTGTAATAGAGGCAGATTATCTAATCCCAATCTATCATTGATAGTTAGTTCAGAAAGAAATCCTAATTAGTCCTTAAAGTGGGGTAGCTATTATAAAATAATACGTAACTTGAGGTCACTTTGTGGTTTTTTTCTCTGTGCTGTTTAAAGCCATCCAGTTTCCCATATTGTTCACCCATGTCTTTTATGTAACTGGTTTTGCTTTCATTTACTTATCAATTTTAAAGGAAGTAGGTTTCAGTACCTATTCCATTTTAAATGATATAATTTTACACCTTTTTGCATCTCTTTTGTTAAATTGTGCTAAGTTAGTGCTTCACATTTTGAAAAATGTCTGAAAATAGGTGTGAGCAGAGTAGCCAATGTGAGTGGAAAGGGGCCTAATTTTCGCAGACTAAGAGAAAGATCTTGCTTCAATGAAGTCATGAGCAAAAGTCCCAATGATTTCAATACAGCTATTATTTAACACTCTGAACTTAGCATATTAGTTTCTAAGGAAGCTAATTCTCTTATTACTTCAAAAGTCATCCCACATTTCAAATCATTCTGATTCTTCCTCAGTAGCTTGGATTTTATGGTAAAATAAAGACACTGAAATAAGGACCTTTTTACATTTCAAAATTTGTTAGGAGAGTATCACAATACCCATAATGCACAACACTGTTAGTATTCCTTCCTAAATACTATTATAAATCATTTGACCTAATAGTGTCCTTCTACTTTGTTACCTCTTTTTATAAATATATGTAATTGAGAGATTTTGCAGAAGAAAGAGGAATAGAAATGTTAAATAGCTTACCTAATTTCATCCTGGATGAAATTTGTGTGATGAGCTGAAAGTACCAGTTTCAAATGTCACTTAGATATGCATCTGAAAAAGAATCAATCCTAAAAGTTTTATTCATTGGAGCTTTATAAACTTCCACAGTATTTACGTAACTGGATTCATGTTTGGGTGAATCAGTTCTTACACTGACACAGTATCAGACACACAGGATGCTCAGGTGCATTTTCGTCTGTAATTTTCTGCAAACCCACCCCCAAATTTTTAATACATCTCATAAATATTAATAGGAGAATTACTTAAAAGGCATTACTGATGGAAAATCATAGAGTTCAATTACTTTGATTATCCTTCGTTGGAACACTTTATGAAGAGAGCATTGTGTTGAATTCCTCTGCCACCTTTAAAAATATAATTAATGTTTAAATTACCTTTACATTAAAGAAGCATAATTTCAATTGGGAGCTAAATACCTGTATTAAGAAGAATTCATACAAAAATGGTTAAATTTGAACAATGGTTCATGTTAACATAAAAGATGAACCATGCCAAGAAGATCAAGCAATACATAGCACTAAGTTTTTAATATTTCCTGTAACCATAAATACCCTCTCAGTGAAAAGTCAGATATCCTAACTGTGATAGGAAATGTGATTATCATTAATCTTTGATTTGTAGAATGAAAACAAGCTAAACTGAAGCTTGTTCCAAGGAAAGGCTGTAGGAAGATTTGTGCATTCACCCTTACTATCTGCAGCAGACTCAGTTCAGCATTGTGCTTAGTGAGCGTGAACTTAAATTTCATTATGCAGTTACTGTCTTTGCCTTCATGAGATGGTGCAGGCAAGCTTTCTGTAGTTAGCTATTTTAACTCCATTTGTGGTCACTGTGGCTTTCAGACACTACTCCTTCTCTTCTTCCTTCTGCTGCTGAGCTGTCTCCTCCTTGATTTTCCCTTCAAAGGAGAAGCAGGCTGAGTGGAAAGCCCACATTTTTCTCACTTGGGATGCTCAAATGTGGGGATGAACCACAGAAAGTTCTTCAGGTCAGGAATAAATGTAGTGGAAGCTCCTCATCTGGTGATTGGGAGAAGAGCTGACAAGTAATGAAACACTCTACATGAACAGGAAGGTTTGATCATCAAGAGGACAAGGGGAGACCAGGGGTGGAAAACATTGCAGAAAGCTAAGGATAAGGAGAGAGGCTGATGTTACAGTGTGTTTGCAGGTTAAATTCTGCAAATCTTCACTCCTGTGATTCCTGGGAAGACCTAATGAAGGTAAATATTAGAGAAAATTTGTATTTTCAACAAGGAAGTGTGACTGCAAGAAGAGACCTTTGCATATAGGAATGAATTCATTATTCATGAATACATAGAGTGTATATGTTTAGAGATTAATTTCTGAGTAAAAAAATGTGCAGCAGTGAATGAGCTATTCAAAGCAATTATTTAAGTCCTGATTATTTTAATTAAGTAAAAATTAAGTAAAAAATAGCTTTTGTTCAGGATAACATGCTTATATGGTTGTACTGTTTATTGATCACTTCAACATGTATTGAAATACTGAAATATTTGAAACACATTTAGAAACCTCTGTTTCAAAAAAAAAAAAGTATTTTCTTTCTGCTTCTACTGATTTAAAGTTTATAAGTGGCTCTGGAGGTTTCTGTGTTCTTTCACGGGTTAAAAATGGCTAGTGCTACTCTATTACATGACTAATGCAGATTGTTCTGCTGGAATACATACATTTGTAGCTGAGTTACCGAGCTGGAGAGCTTTTAAGGTCCTGAATCCAATCATTTTGAAGTAAGAAATTTAACCACCCCCCACCCCCCCCTTACATGCTGAAAGAAGCATCAGGCAAATCCTGTTCCCTGTTGCTGCTTGCCTCCTCTTTCAGAGGTGACACTGACATCACTCAGCTGGGCAATCATAGCTTTCTTCTCTTCCTTTTGTATGTTAAGACTCAGGTATCCTTGACCAGAGGCTTTTCCTTTTCTAGACCCTCATCACTTGACTCTAAAGCCTTTTCCTTTTTAGAGGCACTCTAACAAATGAGCTATAAGGTTATGGGAAGTACCTTTTTCATCCATTTTGTGTTTTTCAGTGAAAATGCCTGTAATCTCTGCTTTAACCTTGATATTGTCTCATTATAGTAAGTCTGCTTTAAAGGATCAGATACGTGAACTCGGTCACACTCACCTAATCCCTGTAGGAGCCCAGTCTGTTAATTGTGCTCAGGCTACATTAGTCATGTTTAATCCTTAAACATATTCCGTTACAGTTCCTGAGCTCATTCTGTCTCAGATATTTGTGTGCTGGGCTTGTTTTAAAATAGGAGTATGCCTTATGGGTTGAGTGCATCCAGGTGCGTAGGCGGAATTTAAGAACGCATCTGCAAATCATAATAGGTTCCTTAATCTAGGCAATTCTGAGTATAGGTATCTGAGGAGGTTTGTGACCAAAACTTGTGGCATGAAGTGATTTTATGAGTATATGCTTCTTAGAAGGAGGTGGTCAGAGTAACCATAATTCTTTGGTGCCTCATCTAAACTGGGATTTGTCTGAACACAACCACATTTTTATTTTCTGAAATGTTACAGGGTCTGTAATTACTAATAAGTAACTGTCTAATTCTGTCTTTCTTTCTTGCAATTATAAAGCAAAAAACTGTGTTAAATTTGGATTACATCAAGATTACTGCCGTTTCTGTTAGTTGGTAGAACTGAGAATTTTGCCATGCTTAATACTGTTATCCTACCCTACCAGTCCCCACTATGAACTTACGCGTTTTGTTTTCTATCTCAGTAACTTGCTGAGAAAAAATAGGAGCTTGGTATACGTAGCAGAATATGCATAAGGATTACAATTTTCTCTTGTGTATGTTCTTAGATAACATATTTTTTACTGTTTTGCTTCTGAGATATATTATGTAAGATGCATAATGTATAAGCTCCTTTAGAAACATACTCACTCTTTCTTCCTGTGAATGCAAACTTCTGTTTTATGGTCTATTTTGCCACTAACAATGCATATGAATGGCTATTTGTTATAAAGCTATTTGTAGTTCTCATTTTGCATACCTTGCAGTGTTAAATGGTCATGTTGGTTGAACATAATAATAATATTCATGATTATAATTTAGGTAATATATGACTGCTGCCATAATCAGACAGCCATCCTGATCCTTAAGTGTGAAAACCTATATCATTTTTCCTGCAAATTAAAGCCATTTATATTAAGCAAGGTTATTTTCTATTCAGAAAATGGAAGAATATTTCATATAGCAGGTAATTCTTCAAGCTAACAACATTTTTCATAAGTAATTAATATGATGGACTTTTCTGTTTGCACTGTACCTAGCAGTTAACACAATAGGACCTCAATCTTGATAGGGATATAGGCTGTGACAGCAGTATAAATATTTAATCGTGTTAATTAAGTGTAAAAGGAGGGAGTCAAGAGTAACTCATTGTGTAGGGAGTCTGTAAGATTGGCTGAAGCAGGACTCAGCTGAAAATATATCAAAGAGCTGTAAAACTTGAAGTTAAGAAATAAAAATAGAAATAGCTATTTGAGGTCAATGTTATACTTTCACATACTTGAATTTAAGTTATGTCCCTCCAGTATAGTGAGGTATTAAACAGTTACAACTGTTTAATATAGTAGGCAGCTCATTAAAACAGTCCTAGTTCTGTAATATTTCACAGTAGGGAAGAATGTTGGCAAAATGTGACATCAAAAAGGACTGCTGAGAGACTGAAAGAAGGAGGAAAGGGAATATAACAGGAATTGAAAAGTAGGCTATTAACAAGAATATGCAGTCAGTTCATTTACAGGAAAATAAGTATGTCTTATAAATAAATCTAAAGTTTTCTTATGAATGTGCAATGGTAAAAGAAGTATTAGAGAAAAAGTAATAAATACAGTAGATTAAATTAATGGCAAAGAACTCTTAAGAGACTTTTACAATGATTTTTACCTTCACAGTTCAGAAAAGTAGTTTGAATATTTTGCAAAAAGGAAAATCTTCATTTTGAGGTTTGTTGGAGGATGGTGGTGAATGGGAATATTATGGGTACCCTCGGACAAGGAATACTAGGGCATCTCAAATGGCACGGTACAGCTATGTTTAGACAAAATAATGAGACTTTATTCAAGAAGCTGATGAAGTTATTCAGCTGAACAGACACCAGGTGTCCACTGCAGTTTGAGCAGATTCTCTGCAAGGATGCATTGCTTTTACTAACAGTACAAGTCAGTTGGGTGTCCGAGGATGCCTGAGATGTTCTGGACTATCTCTGGCCAGCTGGTCTTTACCTGCCACTCCAGAGGAACACACACGAGTCATTTATCCTATCTGCCAGCCTTTTGCGGAGCTCTCAAATACCTTAGGATGTCTCAAAAGGCACTAGCTGCCTCTCTTTGGGAGGTATATGAAGCCATAGATCACCTCTGACTGTAAGGCGTACCTGCAAAAGAGCTCACATATACACAGTAAATCTACATGGAGATACTAATCTTGAACTGCATCCCACTCCAGGTACCTAGACACCTACCCTTGAGCTAGTTAGTGAGAAAACAAGTCCTTTGCCTAACCATGACAGCACAAAAGCACATGAGATGCCCCAGGCTATCTGGGACAGGCCTGACAGATTGGACGCTGAGCCTGTGGTCTTCTGGAAGGGGATGAGGTGGGATACTTCAGAGGACCTGCATGGCATTGGTCATTGGGACGGGGGGGCAGATTCAACATCTGAACTCCCTTTATAGCTAAGTGAGAGCAATAAGCTTGAGAGTCATTTATCAGATTCTTGTGTAGATACTTGGAATAGTCCAGATGTGCCATTTTCTCCAAGTCTGGAGAGCTACGGCCAATATAAATATCTACACTGAGAAGGCTGATGAAATGATTCTCAACCCTCTTTGTGGAAGACTTATTTTCCGAATGCCCACTTCCCTTCCACTCCGGTGGAGTGGACACTGGCTGTAGGACAGCACACAAAGGGAGCAGCATTGCAAGGTATTAAAATGAAAGAAAACGTTTCATATAGTACAAAAGCAAATTACTTGTATGGCTGTTCTTTTAAACCTTCACAGTAGTCTAGAAGAAACGCGTAACACCGTAATGAACTCTGCAAATGTTACTTCATTAGGAGGAACAACCAGATTCAGAATTGATTTGAAACTCCCTATCTTTGACACTCAAGTGATATGAAATAATTATCCCTCAAGAGGCAAGCTAAAGGTAATTCATAGCAACTTTCTGTTGTAAAAGCTTAGCTTGTTAAAGTTGCAAAAGAAAAAGTGGCAGGACACCAAATTTGTGACTAGGAGGATTTTTTTTCACGTTTCATACTCACTTTTGATGCAAATAGGGGTTTTCTTTGACAGACTTTCCCAACCTGCGCTGATGAGAATAGTCAGCATTTTAAATTGCATACTGAATCATTTTTCAAGCCAATGAAATGTGATGTGGTGATTTCACTTTCATACCAGATGACCTAGTCAGAATGAAAGAATAAAATTTCAATCAGTTGAAAGAAACTCCACTGAAAGAGTTTTCAGACAAATAAAGAACTGTGTTAAATTTAAACTACTTCATCATATATTAATTTTAAAAATATGTTGTTCAGGGCAAAAGGATAGAGAGATTTCTGTCTTGAAAAATCTGTAAGCTTAAAGAATGCCTATATGTGCACCAGCCCTTAGGTTATGGATTGAAACAAATCTTCTACATATCAGGAAAAAATACTGAGAAAAGGGTTGTCTTTAGCTGAAGACTGACTCCCAAAGGAGTGCTTTATCTACACATACATACATGTGTGTGTATATTCCAAGGAAAATATAGTGGAGAATGATATTCCCATTTAAGAGGGAGATTGAAGAAGTTGTATGTATTTCTAATGGAAATAATGTCATGTATTAATGTCGGCTTTGAGGAAATAATTTTCTAAACAGTGGTGTTTGGGATGTTTAAAGCAGTATTTTAATAACGTCAGAAGCACTGAAATATATACCTGATTTCTAGTCTAGGTTATGAATTTAAGCAAGTCATTTTTTAATTTTATATCATAAATTATTTTTCACTTGTTAAAAAATAATTTTCAAATTAAATTAATATTAGTCTGATTCTCAGTCTCCTAAATCTTTTAATATTTTTTATTTCTGGTTGCTCAGATTAACAGGGTTCCCACAGAAATACAATGTATTGCATAATCTCAGACTGGGTCAAAAGTGCACATTACTAATGGTGTATAATTGTCTTGTCACTTTTTACAGAAGCAGCACAACTCCACATCTGCCGTGTCCATTCATACTCAAAATGTTCATAGAAAACCTCTGATTTTATGAGAGTCAACATTGCTCATATCCAGACTCCAAATAAAGATTTCCGCACAGTAATGACTCCATTCAAACAGATAGCAATAAGCCATGTTTAGTGACCTTTACAATTTCCAATTACAAAGCTGTCCATTCTTGCAGTGTTTTCATTTACTTTTCTTATTCTTTGCTTCTGTTCATTTGTCAATCAATTAAAACTGCTGTTGTTTCAGGCAATAAATTAACTGTAATGTTTACCGTCCTTTTGGCACATATTCCTTTGCTGAGCAGAGACTATACATTTAAACTGACAGAGTCAAGCTCCCCCATGAGTTTAACTGAGATGCTATTAACAACTCACCTTCTCCATCCTGTTTCCTCTCAATCAAATCGAAACCGGCAGCTACATTTACAATTCTTTAAACCTCTGTCAGAGTTGTACCCAACGACCAAGACTACTTCCATCAGCTCCTAGTCCACCCTTAGAAAAGTAGCTATCTGAAAATCATCCCAACTTACAAAGCTTTTATTTCAGGCTTTTATATATTAAATGTTTGAGGCTTATTCGG
>JANZLQ010000065.1:9735899-9762717 GCA_026212715.1 Elanus axillaris | reverse complement strand
GGGGGGGGAGGGAGTGAAATGACAACCGAAGATCAATTTTCATCAGTTACAGTACCTGTAGTGCTAATCTGATCTTTCTCCTCTGTTGTAGAGTGTACTCCTTTCTTAAGAGAGGAAGCACCAGCTGTGGGTCTGTGTGCATGGACAATCGGCCCTGCAAAATTCTGTGATAGTGTTAAAATCTCACTCCTTGCTAATACTCAATTTTTCTTTTTCACGTTTCTATCGCTGAATTTGGGTTCATATAGGGGATCAAAGGTTTGACTAATTGTTTGTTGCAATAACCTAACAGCAATGTAAGCAAATCTCATACTTCACAACAGAAGATAATTAACAGCTAAGTTGAGGAAGGAGTGTCAGCCACCATTTGGTTAATTGACAAAGGTTATTTTTTGGCTCGCTAATTGTATAATCATTATGGAATCAGTAGAAGAAGGTAATGGACAACTCTGCCTGTATTGCTACATTATTTTGGTATTCAAGAACAGATCTTCAGCCATTACTTTAATTGCATTCACTTTAGAGGGACTATGTCACCCTCTAGTTCTGAAAGACTAAATCACCTCAATTTTCTGATTATTTGATGCCTTACACTGTTTGGTTTTGTTTGTTTTCATATGTTTCAAGAAAGTCTTTCTAAATATTTCCTATGGAGGAATATAATCACTTCATTTATAAATATTCTGTCTTAAGTAAGTTGAGTGTTTTAGTCCACCCAACAGAATTTATGGAATAATGCATTTTCCTTTATAATGTCAGTCATTTGCCTTTTTACTGGATCATGTAGGTTTTAGATAGATTTAAAAATGGTGACTTCAATTATCGAAACTGTGGTAAAAACTGAAATGAGGAAAGTCTAAAAATAGAACATTGAATCATTGGGGTTTTTTTATCCCAGTGCCTCTTTCTTAGATTTTATTTTGATTCTTCTTTGCTTTATTTGAACAGTATTTTATTATGAAACTGCCTCCCACATGTTATTTTGCTTTTCTCATGCTGAAACTTCTTTTCCAAGTGGGTAGCCACTGGAAATGTGTTATTACTGTTGTTGTGTAGCTCTGTGTCTCAGTTTATAAAAAGAAGTAGGTTTCTTGAAAATTGTAGTCACTCTGCCAATGCTATTTTTTTTTCTGAAAGATGTGATAGTTCAATAGAGAATGAAATCTTTTCCCTTCCCTTCCCCTTTCCATGACTCTGAAAATATTATTTATTCCTAAATGTGGCAGCAAGTTGACATAATGCTGTAGACTTTCTTATGTGGTCAGAATAAATTAATCTACAGCAGAACTGGACCTGGAATATAGATTGTTGTGTGTAGGCATTTTCTGTATATAGATCCACGCATACAACTTAAATATTCTTCAGGTAGTTTACTTTTGTTAAGATGATGATCCTTTTTTATATGTTTGTGAATAAACTCACCTTTTAAAAGGTCATCTGTCCTCCAGAGTGATTAGAGTAATTTCCCAATTACTTATGTAGCAAGGATTTCCCATGTGTTTAGTTTGCCTTTGTCTGCAAGCACAGTGAAGAAGTAATGTTTTCTGTCTCTAGGGGTTTTAAAATCTGTGGTTAACAACTTCTTTTGTATTTTGCCCTTATGGCATCACAACATATCCAATTTTCACTCCCATTTTTCTCCCTCTAGAGAGTTATTGCTATGCTTGAGTGAATAGCGTATACTCCAATCACTTCACATCATCATTTTACTAAATGGATTTAGTCCAGACAATGTATGTTTCTCTTCGGGAAGTCCTCCTACTTCATCTTTTGATGCAACAGAAAACTGAAACCATGTATCTGGTGTATTAGGAAATCTATAAATGTTTTAGAAGTGTGTGTATATAGAGATGCTTCAGATCATAAAAGAACAGAAATATGTAGTCAGGTGTGACAGATGCCTCTTTCTCTGTTATCACAGTGTGCCAGGAAATTATTTCTGAATCACAGAGCCTCACTTCTGATCAAATTTCTACCAGTCAGATTTACTCTGTATTGTATATTAACCAAACTTTACTCCAGTATAGTTGCAATGCTCCAAAGTGATATGGCTTCTCTAGCAAGATTATTCCACAGTCTTCCACTGTTTTTCTGAAACTCAGCTACATTTTCTGTCTTTAATTTACTGAAGTGGAGATAACTGAACATTACTTTTGACTGCATCAATATTTAAAACCAAGGAGACAGCTTTATTCCAAGGTTTTGTGGTTACACAAGTATGTAAGCAACCTGAGCAACATGGCAGCTCATAGGATCCCAAAAAATTGTGGGAAGTGGTAATGAGAATGCACGGAAGGTACAGATGATGGGTAATATTCTTTATTCCCTGTATTGTTTTATTCTTAATGGGAAAAAATCAAACTGTTCATCTTTATTTCAGTGGTCAGCTTACCTTGTGACAGAGGTCATACATACTCCATGCCACACAGTACTCTTCTGTAAGTGAATTTTAGGGACCAAAAGCTATAAATATCACCTTGTAATAATTCCATGGCTTTAATTCCTGATTTGTTATAAAAGGGCACTTAGTTTCTCACAGAGCATTCCAAGCACGTTTATTTTTTTCCCTAGCAATGTGATTGAAAAGGAACATCACAATATATGTATCTACTGGGATTAACATTAGTGAAACAGATTTCCTGCCATTAAAATTATTCCCCAGCTAGTGAGGAGTAAGGAAATTTAGTTGAGAATCTCTGGAGGAAAGCTTTGAGAAATAAATTGGAAAACAAATTCATTGTTTGCAGCAAAATTGTATCTGCACTTTAGCTGCTGGCATTTTACTTGCTCCTCAACTTGGAAGTGAAATACTTTACAGTGGCATTTTTTTCTCTCTGATTCCTTTCAGGAAGATAATTTTCAGGTTGATAAGGAAATGGGCTTTGGGAATGTGAATGGTAGACTGATAATAATACTTTTTTAAAAATAAAAAAGGATAGAAAAGCAAGAGACAAAAGCAGAGAATATGGAACTTACTCCATTAAACTCCTGTCACTGTTTCTATTCTTCATTTTTAAGAAACAAAACAGATAAGGGAATTGCAAATAAAAATCATGCCTGCCACAGCATAGAAATGGATGTCTAACATCTAAATTCTCCTTGATGGCCCCATATTCCTGAGTCTGCACGAAAACTTAGTTTCTTAAGAGTTTTCAAAATATAACTCCAGGAGGACTTTCTATTTTCTTTTCTTTTGAATCATTACAATAATAATAAAACCCCATGCATTCCACTTTATAAAACAAAGCAAAACAAAACAAAACAAAACAAAACCCCAAGCAAAACTAAACAGCTCAGTCCTTACCACCAAGGATGGCTAGTGCTTACCTAATTCTGATACTTTACTCAGACTATGAGTTTCAGGGGCTATTTGCATTTTATTTTTGCCTTGTTGCACAGGCATATCAAAATCTAATCAGTTGGGGGAAAAAAAAAGGAATACACACCTGAACATACTGGAACCAGTCAGAATTACTGAAAATTAATCCAGTACTCAGATGATAAATTGAAATCTGCCAATGAGAAGCTTTTGTACCTGCTCAGACTTCTATATAACAAAGGGCCAGGAATATTTTTTCAAGGATCTTCCTCATTTTCTTTTTGCTTCCAGTCATTTTCCAGCCAGTCTTATCTTTCAGGGTTATAGTTGTGCTTAAAGTTTCACATCAATTCAAAGCAGAAACAAGAACTACTACTTTTACCAGACAGGATGATTCCAACGGTCAGCATATGGTTCAGATTGGAGAACTCACAAGCTCTTCCAAGTGCCTGGGACTGGGTGCAGTCTCTAATCGCATCCTAGTTTTATACTGAAGTGAGATGCAAGCACATACAAACTCCCTTCTTTTCCCTGTAAGTATCTTGTATGAAAAAAATGGATGTGAGTACCCGCCCCAGGCAGAAGCTCCACCTTGTTCCAAACAGAGTGAACCTTGGATGGTGGGTATAAACACTGTATTTTGGGCCATTGGCACACTCTAAAAAGAAATCACCTTACTGATTCTAACAGCTCTTCTGCAGCTGATTCAGAAGATACCATTGCATCTCACCCACTAAATTGCTTGCCCTATCATTTCTTAGCCTTGAATAGTAATTTGCAGTGTTCAATACTTACTAATTCATCAGTATTTTCCAATTTGTCTGTTTTGCAGACAGTCTTTGGATTATTATCTAGTATAAAATATCTTCACATGCGTCTTGCTCATTGTACTCTGGTTTACTGTGATATGCACAAGGTGACAGTGAAAGTCAATGTATCACTTGCTTCCCGAGTATATACTAATTCCCCCCCTCCCCCTTAATATTCAAGATTTCTGTGCAAAACAAGATTTTATAAACTTGCAGTAGAAATTAAATATCTGCAGGATAAAAGGGGAAATTGGTGCGTTTCACAAGTAGCTACCTGTCCTGCTGTAAAATATTAGTATCGTGTACATTTTATTATGGTCAATGTGAAAATAAGTCTACCTTTACATCAGTGAATATAGAGCAAAACCTCGTCACTTGGCTGAAAAATCTCGCATGTTTTGTAAACAGTTAGCATCAGAAATGTTACTTGTACCCTAGAGTCAAGATCTGCCATTACGTACTTGTGTCTGCGTATGGAAGATAGAGGCTGGCTATGTATGTTGGTTTTGTATGTGTGTGTGCCATATGTTTATTTCCTTCAAAACTTTTCACAAAGATTTCAAAGATTTGTACAATATGAGACCAAAAGTGAATTACTGGAAGTTGAGAGGCACCCAGAGCAAAGAACCATCTCATACTTGCCCTGTGCTCTCTACGTTTTCCCTGGACACTCGCAGTAGGCCAGTGGCAGAGACAGGGTACTGGGCTAGACAAATCTAGCGAGATTTTTATTTATTTTATGAGATAATAATTAAATTGTTTGTAGAAAATAGCCCAGCGGCATTTAATTTTTGCCCAAGGCAAGTATAGGAGTAAAAGTTTTCCAGATGAGTTTTCCAAAACTTTCCAGAAGTTTTCCAGAGGCTTTTATGCTGTGCCACTCCTTTTGTGAAGTCTGAAAAGAAAGCTGTATAGGAGGAAATAAAAAGGGTTGCAAATTTGGGAGAGAGGAGAAAATAAAATGAACAGATTTAATACCTGTAAAGTTAAATATTTTTTGTAAGTCATATAGGGGAAGAACCATACTGCTTAGCTTTTTTGAGTGGAAGAAACAAGGGAATAATTATTTTTTCAGAAAGAGAAAAAAGGCCTTTACGTGCATTTAATGGCAAATTGTACATACAAGGCTGAAAAGAAAGTATGGTTTCAATTAAAGCAGAACGGGTGTGCTTCAGCAATCTATACAAACCTATCCATCATGCGGCATTTTTGTCAGACTTCTGCTTGTCTATTTTTGATCCAGTTTTGACTGGTTTATATATCTCTGCTTAAGGCTACCCTCTCTATTACATTTCATGAACTAATGTGATGCTTTTATTCAGTGATAAGAATAAATACACTCTCTCTTTCTTATGTAATTAGCATATTCTGGAAATATAATAGAGGAGATAACTGTTTAGAACAGCGTGAATCTCTTTCACAAAATGTAAATTATAAATCTCCATCCAATGGACTAATCACAATGCATTATGCATCTTTTCTGATAAGCAGAAAAATTGCAGAGTGAGATTCAGATAGATAAGATTAACAGAGTGTAGAAAAGTGGGGAGAAAAAAAGTATTTCTAAAGAGCTTCTAATCACAGGGTTTTAAAAAAAACCCACAACCTTTTTACAGACGATTAATTGCACTGCAAAGTACACTTTCCTGATCATCAGAATAGTTCTGTTTGTTACATGTGTGGTCTGTTATTATCCTAAATAACAGGGTGTGGAAGCTATCAGAAAAGAGATGGTATATTTTATGATACTTCTGCATATAAACAGTTTATTATCCACATTTTGGAGGTGAATCTTAATAAATAAAATATTTCACAAAATTTTTATTGATTGTAGCTATTAAATTTGCCTTAGAACTTGATTCTCTGAAAGCTTGTTCTTGTAGCTGGAAGATTTTGTTCAGTCTCATTCTTTTTAAAAAAGTATTATCCTTTGTGTTTGCAAAGTTTGAACTCTTTCCCAATTAATTTAATGCAGCTTACCACTTAATTATTGACAGCACTGTTCAGTTATTTCACTAATAATACAAATTACACTGATACAAATTATACCATGAAATATCTGTGACTCAGAGATGGAAAGAACTTTTTTCATATATCAGTTTTAGAAAGTAGGTGAGGAGTGGCCCAGCAACACCTACGTTGATGTATCCAACCCCTCAGAAGCTCATAAAATGAATCTTTATGGCTGTCTTTGCAAGTAGGAAGCATTTTCCTCTCTAAGGTGCTAGAGGATCTCATGGTATAGTTCTCACTGAGACTTCCCCCATCAACATTTGTCTGCATGTAAATACGTATGATCCCTGAACAGGGTAATATTACTTTCTTGAAGATCGCAATTTCCAATAATATTTGATGAGAGACAGCTGCAAAAGCAGTAACTCAGACTTAAAAGAAAGCTTGCATAAAAGAAATGGTATACATTTGTTGTTTAAGTCATGTAAAAATTCTGAATAATGGATTAGTATGAAAATTTACCAAGCAACCAATATATAAAAATTTTTATCCTCAGTGACCTCTAGAAATTAGGAAAGAATTATGGGAACATAGTCTGATTATGGTGTTACATGTACAGTATAGAAGTTTTTTTCATACTTCATATCAAGTAATCAATGAATAAAACGCATAAGCAAGTACTGGAATTCAGGAACTTCTCTGCAAGTTCAGTCTCTAATATACTTTGTTCTTTGCTGCATAATGGACATGTCTATATCAGTATTTTAGTTTAGATCTGGAGTGAGCTTTTGAAGTGAATTGCATGATTTTCTCTGCTTACTGGAAATTACCTCAGAAGAATCTCAGCCTATACACTCTAAATTATTTTCCTATTAAATTAAAACCAAACATGTGTTCCTATGGCTTTCAGTCCCCAGGACCAGAGTGGAATTAATCAGAAATAACCCTCCCTTCCCCACCACCATGCCCTCAGCCCAGATATGCTGAAGACCCAATTTCCACGTTATACGCATAGCTGTTGACTCTGCAGGCTCTTTCTGGGCCACATCAATTGCTAATGCAGCCAGTGGCACAGCTATTGCATGAAAAATGGAATACTGCTTATTGTTTACCTTAGACTGTTCCCTGTGAAAGCAAAAGATAGATGTGGATTTGAACACGCTTTGACAGAAGAGAGCCTCAATCTAGGCCTACTGCTTCTCAAGTACCCCTTTACCACTAGACCAGTCTGAGCAGAATGTGGTACCTTTTGAGGGGACGCAGAGGGAGGGAGAAAGCAGAGGAGAGCTGCACGCACAGTGAGCACCCTAAACACCCCAGAAGTGCTGTGCACCTGTAAAATCAGGTTTTTTTCAGACTGTAAGCTAAGTCAAGGTATGTTCTGTATAAAGCGTGGAATGAATTAGAGTAGACACAGAGTCAGTCTTCTGTACTCTGCTGTCATCAGCCTACTGCGCCTCTGAAAGGAACATCCTTTAGCCAGGTCCCTTCCTAGTCCGGCATCTTTTCAGCGGCTGTCTACATTGTGTTGACACAGTCCTTTCCCGATTCCTAAGAGCAGTTTTTCGTACTTTCAGGACCCAGAGATCTATAGAAGCTCCTCGAGCTCCTCAGGAGTCCCTCAGTCCCCGTGGTGGTGTGGTCTCCCAGGTCACCACCACCACTCACACCCGCCTGCGCTCTGCCCGTCTGGCCCGGGAAGACCTGCAGAGCAAGGGCCAGGAAAAGAAAAACAAATTGTCTTCCCCCCTGCGCTGCTGTATCCTCGTGAAGAAAAATGGCATACGTTAACGTGTGCAAAAGCAAGTCTGTCTGTCGCCACACATCCCACGTCTCCACCAGCACTTCCAGGAACAGGGCCTCTCAAAATGAAACCGCAGTTATGGCATTTTGACTTTGGCCTTTGTGCAAGGGCTGGTCTCCTGTAAAAAACACATTTTCTTCTTTCCTGTTTTTCGGTCTTCTCTGATTTGGGGGAAATAACACTCATTAATGAACCCTGAATTCAAATAAACGTGCACCTGAACTCATTACACCTCTTCATCTGATCAGTGCTTGGGTTGCAGTTTGGACTATTCTTCCCTTATTGTCGGGTGACAACTGTACTGTGTTTTAGATACTGATGTTCTTCTCTGAATGCCATCCTTCATGTAATCAGGTAGCACATGCTAATGGTTGCTCCAAATTGTAAAACTTAAGCAGTCCAGTGCACTTGCAAATTGTTTCCATTTTGAATTAACAGTAATTAGGAGACATCAAAATAAATAAAAAGGAACAACTGTCCAGAAAACACCCTGCTTTTTAAAGTTACGTTGAATGCTGCACACTATTTAATCTGTTGCATGTCCTTATTTATAGTGCTTCATATTGCATTCTTTGCTGTTTCAGGTTACAAGCCAAAGCTCATTAAGTTCAGTGGGTTTTGAGTCAGGCTTATTTAGGTTAGCACAGCGGTAGGAATCCCAAGAGTTTTAAGTAATAATTTTATTGACCAGATACTGAAACCTCAAACTTCTAAGATGCTGAGAACTAGAACCATTAATGGGAGTAATATCTAGTCATCACCTTAGTATTATTTCAACTGTATCACTGATCTAACTTGTGCTCTGTATCAGTCAAATTCCAGTTTCTGCTCCGAATTAGATGGTTAGGAAATTCCAACATGTGTTTTCCTCTTCCTCAGTTTCAGTCTTTGCAACATCAACTATTTTCTTGCCTTTAAATATATCGTATCAGTGGTCTGAATTTGCCATGTAGAAATATCATGGCACTGCAGGACTACATTTACAGAGCAAGGTTTCAAGAAAAGCTGTAGGGGAAACATGTAAGTTAGATCCTGTGGAGAAATGTCTGTAACCAATATCTCAGCTGGCTATACGTCTCAGTGTCATTTCCGTCTCATTTCTGTGGTAAACGGTTGAACTATTAATTGTAATAAAACCCTATCTTTCATGAATATTTAATCTGGAGCTCGGTAGTCCAGGGGGAGTTACATCTGCTTTTCCATACAGAGAACTTAATGGCATATATCTTGTTTATACAGAAAAGTAACAGAATATGTGAGGTAACCCCCCTGTAAACTTCTAGCATTGTGCTTCTCTCCACCCTTCTTTTCTTCTGCAATTAAATATATTTGGTTTTGGTTTAATTCTGCTTTTCTGAAACCAGCTGCTAGGCCCTAGAGCCTCACCTTTTCTAATTTCAGAGTTTATTCCTCCGTTTATATTATAGAAAGGTGCCATAAAGTGAGTAATTTTGATGACCTTATATATCAAAAAAATCTGGATTTTTTTTCATTTATGGTTCTGCCAGTTTATTTTTAAAAAGAAACCAAAAGATACTTTATGGTCTGAGCTTCAGTAACTTCAGTACTAAAGTCATAGCTTCACAGTGTCATAGCTTCTCTACCTCCTGAATAGCATATGCTGCATATACAGTAAGAGAGATACAGTATCACTGGCCGATTTTTAATGCTATTGTTATAACGTAATACCTTGCAATTAATTGCCTGAAAAGATTGGAATTACAAATAATCTGGAAGAGAAGCATGGTGATCCGTCTGCTGAGTATCTTTAGACCTGAGCAGGTTGTGGGTTGATATACTGATAAATGCACATACTTAGGGTGGGGTTTTCCCAATTTTTTATAGTTTTTGCTAGTTTCCAACAGCAGTTGAGTTCAGAAGAAATAGGGCAGTTCTACTAGGGTTATTTGTATTATTATTATTATGGAAAGCATTAAGTGAGATTTCCAGATATATATTGGGATATCAAACTCAAGCATTGTAGGTTTTGACTAGGCAGAAGAATTCTTAAGAAACATTAATGGAATCAATATAAGCTCCAACTGCTGCTAATTTCCTTTTCTGGAGTAAAAAGATGACAAAGATATCTTGTGTCTTCAAAATCCAAGCTTTTGAATCATGCATAGAATACTGAAAACAAGAATGTGTTACACTTTCTCAAGGGAGAGACATTTCATTATAATACATTACTTTACTTTGTAGTGGACTGATTTCTGACCTTGTGATTTCAAACCATAGATAAAATTATTACCTTGTTTTAAACAGTCCTTTGAGAACTACCCTTGATGTTTTGAGCAGTTCACTAAGAATTTTCTGGGAACATATTTCTGAAAGTGTGTAATGACATTAAACAAAGTAAGTTAAAAATGAAATAACTAGATGCCAGGAGGATGTGGAAGGACTTGCTAAACCATGAGGCATAAACCATTGGGCACCTGTAGAAACCATATCCATTACCTGGATCACTGGTTTCACACCACTTAGTCTTTTGTTGTGCTTCTTTTACTGTTTGGATAATCAAATTCATTTTACATAATGCTGGAAGACTTTCATGAAACTGTGGCTAATTTATATGACAGCAACCCATTCTTGCAGTGCTGAGATTCAGGATTTGGTCATGTTCTGTCTTAATATAATTACAGAAACTGTGTGTACAAAATATTTAATGTCTCCATGAATTAATAGTTCAACTGATCTCTGATTTTTCATATTCAGAGGATTTATGTACTGTAGACATTTATTTATGTTAAAACTTTTATCACGTGACAACACTGGGCCCTATTACCTGCTTCTTCTGTGACAAGGCAAGATTGAAACCTTCTCTGCTGCAGTTATGCTATTTTTTTTTGAAAGTAGGCAGATGATCAAGCACTATACATGCCTGGAAACACATGTTCTGAAGATAGCCTCTAAAATTACGTTGCTACGTATATGTGAAAGCCTGGAAAAAGAGCCACATTTGAAAAAAGATCACTAGATGGGCAAGTAAAGCAAAACAGTTAAATCTAGTTTATCTGCTTACCTGAAGGACTCAAACTCACATGGAACCCTTTTAACCAATTAATGAGAAAGGTGATTTACTGTAGCTGCTTTTATTGGTGTGAGACAGTCTGAGGACCTGAGAAACACCCCAAACCAATACCCAAAACCCCCACAAAAAAACCCCACGTTCAAAGTCATGACAGCTCTTTGTTCTTAATCTTACAGTTGCTCATATTGTACTTCTCAGATCAAGATATTGATCTTTTAAAAATGAATCAGAATATTTGATCAAAGAAGAATATGATGTAACAGCAGTCATGGAAGATAATCAGAGGCTTAGCAAAACATGTATTTTTCTAATGTAGGAGCTGTAGACTCCATAGCAATCCTAAAAATTAGACATATCTGTTTCAGATGTTATTTGATGGACACAATTTGTTTCATACCCATGTAATAAAGTGAATGATCTTGCTATCACTATCATTTTCATAAATGTTTTTTCATGCTTCGTGAAAAGCATTAGCTTTCCTGGTCAACCACTTGTATGTTCTCATTTACTTGATATTATCATTAATCTTTATCCTGGAATTGTCAGATAAGTTACTGTATCTCTGTAAAACTGTCCTTATCATGCCTTTTTAACAGCATTCTTGGAATAATATTGCCACTTTATTACCATACTCTAAATGACACAATTGTTAAAATTTTCTATTATGCTGACATTAGCAGTGGTTTCAACAGCCTATCCATCCTAGTTGGCGTTTATCTGTATTCCCATCAATGCTGAAAATAAGCTTCCAAAATGAATACAACACACAGCTACACAAATAACCAAGCAGCGTTTCTGAACATTATATCCAAAGTCTAAAAAAGCAATTGTAAAGATCTTGACACTCTGCAACGTAGGGTGCACTAAAACATTTAGTACAAAAATTAATAAGGAATAAGACTACTTTGCAGTTGAGGAGTAACAGTATCTTAGTCCACAAAACCTAGCTAGAACATTTTCTTGCATCTTCACAAGAAAGTTTGTCAGCATTTCCAACATTAAATGTAAAATAGGAATCTCTAGGATTCCAACTTTCAATTTTTTCTCTATAAACTTTGGTAGTAGAAATTGAGCATAAAAAAGTCAGAGTAGCTACAGATAGATTCCATAGCTTCAAGAAAATATCCTAAATGTAAGTAGATATGCAATAAATATAAAGTTGACAAGATGGCTGCAATCAGTCAACTGCAATCAGTTTAAGTTTCTTTGTACCCAACACATTTCAATAAATCTTCCTAAATTAAATAATACAGTATACATTATATTTGGGATATATAGAAAGATACAGATATAGATTAGATAGAGATAGAGATAGAGATAATGAAGGCTTCAGGTAAATGAGAACTCCCATGAAGCTTTGCTTCATAGGAAAGAAATGTAGATGGATATTGAATTGACTCATGTCATGTCAAATAGTTGCGCATAAGATCACTTCAACAAACTGAAATGGAATATTTTGATTCAACGATATAAAAAGGATTAATTTCAGTCTAAAATCATGAAAAGTTTTGACATTTCTAAGTATTTTGGTTTTCTTTAAATAAAAATTAGTGCTTAATATTTGAGTTCTGATGGCAGATGAAAACAGATTTGGAAATAATGAAATCAGAATGAAATGCTAATTTTTAATATTTTTTAATCTACCAGAGCAGTTTTTAGTCCTATAAAAATGAAAAGGAGCACTTGCAGACTGACATAATAAATTGTATGAATATGAAGATCATATTTTACTATATAATGTATTCGTTCCCCCCTTTCTGCATACCTCTGGGGATAACCAGCATCTGTTCTCTGCAGGTTCAATGTGTGGTTGAAGGATGTCCTCAATTATCCTGATTTATGCAAATCTTATCATGTTTACATGTTTGCAGAATACAACAATATTCTTCCTTAAAACATTACATATTTTTATCTCTAAAAGCAAAATGTAAGCAAAATCTTGTATTTATATTGGCAATAGAAAGAGTTTTGAAAGCAACCATTGTATCATAATAACTTAAATTTATCATATTCTTATAGTAATATAGAAAATGCTTTGTGGTGTTAAATAACTTTAAGTGTTAACATCTATATGTTATCATACTAATAACTTTGTAAACAACATCTATAGTAGTTGAAAGTATATTCATTTCAATAAGTGGAAATAGAATTGTACTATGTATGGAAGAGACAAAATTTTGTGAGCTTTTTTCTGTCTCCAGAAGACATGGTTCACTTCAGGCCATCATGGAGGAGGAAAAATGGTGTTGGAGCACCTTATTGTTAAGAAAAAGGTAGTTTCTTAACTGGTAGCCCATCTAGTTCCATGTTACTAATATTTTGGGACCAACTATTCCAACATACTGCCAGCATGAATGGTCCTAGATGTACTCTATGCACTGGATCTTAGGTAGTGTCTAAGAAGAGCTCTTATACTGGTGATTCTGTACCATTGTATTTCCTTGGAATATCTATGTTTCCCGTCCAAACTGTAGCACGAAGAAAAATCCAGTATCATGAACATTGTCAAATTATTTATGTCTTTTTGTAGCTAAATGTGAAGTTATTCAGCTGGTCTAAGAGTGTCCCTTAAGCTAACTCATGGTGAAAGCCCACCAGAGAAGACCCCTCAAGGGAAATCTGTGCTGAGAAGACAGGTGGATCTAGGTTTGCTCAAGGAAGAGTTTTATACGTTGAGGGATTAAGGTTATGAGAGGAAAAAAGGCACTGATTCAACTTGTCTGTTTAGCGACATTGAGAGTAATGAGCTTAAGTGGCTTGATACAACAGTCTTTCTTCCCCACACACACTGTTAGACACCGTCTCAATGATTAACACTCACTGCATTGAAACACGCCTAGTAGCAAAGTTGATCCATTGTATAAATGTAATTTTCTGTATTATAATAACTTTACGTGAACAGCATGGATTATTCATGTATGTTTTTCATTTTCATTTACTAAAATAAATCTTGAACTAGCTTTTTTTTCTTCTAACACAGGTAGACCAAGATTAAAATCTAGTGATCTTTATCACATATCTTCCTCTTTCTCATCTGTTAAATTAATTTACTAAGACCAAAACAGTTACAGAAGAAGGATATCATAAGATAACAATGGTATTAGGGACATACCAGTTTATTGCACATTTGTCTTCTCACAAACTCTTATGACAGAAATAATGTGATTTAATCCTCGTAACTCAGGCTGGGTTTTTGTCGGGAGGGGGGGTACTGTTGTTTTTCTTTTTTTTAGTGCGAGGTCAGAAGAGAAGTACTTGTAAACACTTGAGTAGTGAAATCACAAGACCTACAAAACCTTCTTGTAGAGTATCCTTTTGTACTTCTTGTATCTTAATTTGTTCAGTCTTCTTGGCTGTATCAGTAGACCTAGCATGAGTCTGTATTTTCCAAGGTGCTGAGAACACAAATGACCCCTTAGGTCTTAGTGGATTACCTGCACCATGTTTCCAAATGATAATCAAGATGCAGGAGCTTCAGTTTAACTTCTGCAAAACTCAGTAACTCAAAATCAGTGCACTCAAAACTTTCCCTTAAACTTTTTCAGTCAGCCAACATGACAGTGTTTTTGCAGGTACTTTTTTCTACATCTTCTGTATTTTGCCTCCCATTGTTTCATCAAGACCAATTTGTTCCAGTTGTCAGATGTCTTTCAGCACTATACAACTTGAAGAAACTCAAAATAGATTTCTACCACCTTCCTGAGAGATGATTTCTGCTTATGCCAAACTCCATCTGTCCTCACATAGCTCCCACATCTGTCTTTCTCTGCATCTGCTGATAGAATTCCAAACTGAACAACAGCAAAAAGTGAAAAATAAAACCTGAAGTGAAAATGCACAATTAATTGTACATACTATTAAAAAACAAATTAGATTAACTTCTCTTCATGGTTCTACAGGTCAGTCATAACTATTTTTTCTACCAGATGTTTCCTACATATTTCATCTACATACCACTTCAATAAGTACAAAAGATAAACATTTGCAATTTACATTTTTTTCCACCTGTATGCTACCATACAAGGTGTTTGGCCCTGATCTCATAATGAACTTAGTAGAATTAAATTGAACATTTTCCCTCTGATTACATATTTTTAAGTGGATCACACAAGAATATAAACACCTTTATTTTGTTGCTGTTTTGTGTCAGCCAATGACAATTAGCTTTGAAAAAAGATGTAATGATGTGAAAAGCACAATTCATTGGCACTTATCATAATCAGAAAATGCTAAAACACAGCTTTACATGCAGGAAGCATACAAAAATCCCTCATCACACCTTTGCAAGCAGGAAGGCAAGGAAGTAGTGTTACACATCTTTTCAGTTTCCAGGATAAGATGGTGAAGTTATATATTGAACCATTGTTAGACTAGAGCTTAGATTTCTGGTTTGACACTTCAGATTTTTAGAGTTGAGATGATTCTGCTTTACATTTTCAAGTTGTCTTGAATAATGGATGGAATTCCTACTTACAGTTGGTTAGCCACAAGTGAAATTGGTGTTTTATATTACCATTTCCTATTTTCTAGCATTTGTTAATTCAAATATTTAATTCCTCTTTTATCTTAAGAATCATCTCAAGGTGGGTCTCTATCTTTTGTACACTACTTTTGTTCGGATGGTTATTTTCTTCCATTGATCAGAGAATATGGAACAGAATTCTTCAGCATGGTTAGAACTGTCAAATCAACAGCATCTTCTCCTCCACATGTTTTCTTTGGACATGATCTTTTAAGAACTGTAGTTAATGGACAGAGTTTTATGGTTTGTTTGTTTTCTTATGCTGAAAGGTTAAATGAAAGCTATCTCACAACTTCTAAATTATTGACTTGATCATTTTCTTTCTTCCTGATTACTTCTGTTCTTGGCCTCTGAAAATGCTTTTCATTCCCCTTAATAATTTACTGTTACTTCCAGCAAGGTAATCTCCTTTTTTCCAACTTTTTCGAAACTAATTTCCAAAAGATTTCCATTCTGTCCTTGGGGAGGAAATCTGGAGGTACTAGGATGCCGGCTGAATGTCTTCCCAGCCTCGCTACCGCATGTCACACCTTACCAGAGCTTGCTGCTCGAGCACCACATGAACAGGAGTCTTAAAGGATAGCCCTCCTTCTCCCTGATATTTAGAGGCTGTACAAAACCTGACACTTATTCTTTGAAATACGTGAGAAATTCTTTCTGTGATTTTCCACTAACAGTCCAAGTCTTTGTTGGAGCAATCCAATCACAGGGATAGTTCTTTAAGATAATTTAAGTTGATCCTGTCAGTAGCTTGTCTGAATAATGACAAAAAAGGGAGTGAAGAGCAGTTGGTTTGTGCGATGTTTTTTCTCTTCTGTTTTCTGATATTTAATTATTCAGTTGCATGATACTGCTTATTTATGTTACAATAAATCCTTCTTTTGTGTCAAACATTAAGAATAGAGAAAGGGAGCAGTGCAGCCTTCCCTAAGTCCACAATAATAGCAGAAGTTATTTAAAGAATTAGTGTGACATTCATTAAAATACAAATTTAAGGCAATTACTATTTAAATTGTATTTGTCTGGAGCTTGCTTTGGACTCAGTTTTTTGCAATTCTATAGTTATTTACCCTCACCTGTCAAAATACCTTTTTTCTTCATATTCATAATTTAGAGAAGTACAACCTGTTCCTACGTTTAAAATGAAACATGCTCTTAAATGTTTTGCTAGGCTGTGGTCACATTATTCAGCATGTTGCATTATTGAACATATATTAATGGAAAGGTTTTTGCCATCAGACTGACATCTGATGGTATAAAGAAAATACTTTTCATGTATCTTTA
Source organism: Elanus axillaris (assembly GCA_026212715.1). Lineage (NCBI taxonomy): Eukaryota > Metazoa > Chordata > Aves > Accipitriformes > Accipitridae > Elanus > Elanus axillaris. The sequence goes on along the minus strand of JANZLQ010000065.1, from coordinate 9,745,995 downwards.
CATTAGGTCTAAAAACCAACCGCACAGAAAGCAAATAAATGAAATAGTGTTTACCTCTTCTGAAATACCATTTGCAGGAAGAATAAACTAAACATTTAGAAATAAAATGTAGATGAAGATAAATATGACTCCAGCTTCTTTATTTCTTTAATTATGGAATGCATAATACCAAATATAAATAAAATGTAAGGTGGTTTTTTTTATATGGAAAAAATAAGTAAATTCACTGATGTATTGTTCATCTGAATGTGAGGCCTTATCACCTCACTATCCTTTTCAAACACATGAATACATTTCAAATCAAATAGACATTTCAACTTTTTAAACTTTATTAAAATTGCTAACAAGACATAAATCATCTCAGACGTGTCTTCGATGGACATTCATAGAAGCTTGCACTCTGAAGCCAGCATTTGAAAACTGATGTAATGGCAGAGTACGAGCTGATCTTCAGCCTCTTGATTAGCATTTTTTTCTTATTTCTAAGAAAATTCAAGAAAGCAAGGATAGAACAATGGGAATGGCAGTGCTTTCAGAATAGTATAAAAATGCGAACATTAATTTCATTCAGATAGGGTCATTTGCATGCAGACTGATCAGTCTGCAAGCTTATCTCATTACTGTCTCAAGCCTGTGACTTGTCTCCCCTTTATAGGTGCCATTAAGTTTAATAAGATAACTGCCTTCATTGTATATTAAACACGTGTGACCACTACATGGTTTCTGCATGATGGTGAATTGTTAATAACTATTTATCTTGTTATGTTCTAACACAGTCTTCTTAATTTGCTGTGCTTGAAATAGGATATGCAACAGCAAGTCACAGTCTGGGATTTTTTTTCAGTTTCTTCTGCATATTTTCTACCCTTCCTTGTCAGTATATTTTTTTTCAGATCAGACACTTAATTAACTGTTAGCTGTAGTCTTTATTTCCAGCAATACTTAATTGACTTAAATATTTTAAATAAAAATACTCTTTCATTCACACAGATTATATGCAGTTTTTACAGTCAGTCATCTGCTCTTCAATACATGAGATGCAGATTTCTTTTACATTTTCCCATATCAAAGCCATCGTCTTGCACAAATATCTCGTCCGATTACCAGATGCAGATGCCTTGTAGATGACCCTTAACCTTCGGACTTTGGAGTCACTCAGAGGCCAAACTGCACTGGAGCAAAGACTCAAGGCGTTCTGGTGGCTGTGAGATGAAGGAAAAACTGGACCCACAGAGGAAATCCAAGCTCCAGCAGCTTTCCGTGCAGTCATGTCATAAATAGTGAAAGAAAGTAGAATCTAGGAATAGGGAATCCAAACAGTCCTGATACATAAAAGGTTTTCAGTCTCTCGGAAGCCTCTCAAGCCCCGTCCAATCTGCCAAAGAACAGAAGGGAGAGGGGGAAGGCAGCAAGGTACCGGCTCATGGGTGAAAAGTAAAAATAAATAAAAAGTATCTCAAAAGTCCATGAGGCCACGATTTCCTCAGGCTGTCGATGGCACAGGAGTTTCCCTGTGAAATGGCACGCAGCCGCTAAGGCGGAGTGTGCGCCAGTGGGACGGGAGCGGGAAGGGTGTGCAGCCGTGCGGAAGGCGCGTGTCCTCAAGTCCTGGGCAGTGCCTGCGTCGCCGGTCATTGGCAGCGGGCGGGGAGTCAAAGGGGAGGAAACGGGTCCAGATGGTTTCGTTTGAGGAGGTGATGTAGAGCTCTGACCGAGTCGGGAAGGAAAGGAAGCATCTTTCCCTCTCTCGGCAAACAGTGGCAGGTGCCTCTTGGTGCTGGTTTCCTTTCGCAGGTGGCAGGTTGGGCTCTTTGGCAGGGCTCTTGCGGGGAGAGGTAGCTGCTTATTGCTTATTTAACAGACTGAGCCCTCCGTGCTGAGGGCAACAGTGCTTAAGTGACCGGAGGCATTTAACCTTTCATATAGAATAAGGCAACATCTTCCAAGGAAGGAAGAAGTTCTTCCTACTGCATTTTGGAAGTACCTGGCTTTTGGATACCTACAACTCAGAACTGGGTCTGGAGTTACTGACCCCTGTGGTAGAGAAGTTTAATGTTGTGTTCCTTTTTTCATGCTAAAACATTTCCCTTGTTTTACATATCATGTGAGTACTGCCTGCTGGGAATGTCCAAGAGAAGTGGTTAATTTTTCTGAGATTCTTAGCAGTTGCTTGAGATAGTTTATCAAGCATAAAGAGATGCACTTAACTGTAGGTCATGTCTGTTAATGCCTTAGATGCTGCCATTAACTATATGTTAAAAGTTTTAGCGTTCAAAAGTAAATCAAGCTGATTTTTAAGACGTATTTCTACAGAAGAAATCAAGATACAAATGGTAGTAAGGGAAGAAAAACAATAACAGAGGTCCCAGTCATCATTTATCTCAGGAAGCCGTTTTATTGCAGTCAGATACAGAGTAGCAGATCTGTGGACAGAATTTCAGATTCACACAGATTATAGATAGAAAAAAGAGATATCTGTTTATCTCAGGAGGATTAGCTAGTCAATTTTTTATTACCATTGAAATTTTTTCTGCTAACAGTTTTCCCTGGGGAAATGTCCCCTGCATGTTCTGAGTTAATGAGAAAGGAAGGACGACGGTTCCATAGTTTGAGTGATTTTCCAGGACTTGGCCTCTATGCCTTCAACTGTCCATTTTCTTACAGTTTTTCTGTGTGAATTTGTATAGCTTCCCTGTGCATCAAGTCTGGTTTGTAAGAGGGAATAGTTACACTTATAAGAGTACTATGAGGCTAAATATATGAAAGAACAAACAAGCATCATAACATGTTACATGCTGCATTTCTTATTACCATTAAAAAAAAATTAAAAAATCAATCTGCTACCTCTGCAACATATACTAAATGACAGATGTTCCTCATCTGATTGTCCATAAGTAATCTCCATGGAGATGGACAATATGATTTAAAAGAAAAACAGTTAGTATTCTTTACTATGTTTCTTATGATGATTCTTTTCTGCCTTGCAGGTTGTAATGAGAATGGTTTCAAATACATTGTCAATTTTGCTAATAAACTCACATCTTAATAAGATACTAGGTGAAATGATGTTATTATGAACTGATGGAAATGTATTCTTCAGTTAGATTTTTATTCATTATACATTTCTCTAACATACTTGTTAATAGTATAAGAGAATCCATGTCTAGAGAGTAAAATGTAATGCTAATATTTCATCATAATGAGCTAAATTCATATTAAGTCAGACAATAAAAATATAAGTGAAAATGATTATATTAATGTGAATAATTTCTGATTGGACACATCATGATGGATTGCAATGTAATAAGTACCTGAAATGCTAAAAATCACTAATGACAAAATGCGATAGTCTAATATAACAGTTTTTAGATCTTCCCCTCAAGCTTATAATTAGCTGTGGTTGTATCATTAAATGGCACTCTATCAACTTTTAATGAATATTTTTACTAAAAATGTAATCACTTTCTTAGCTGGTTTCTCCTTTGTTCTGTTAGGTATCTCTTCTAAATTCCCCTTGGATACCAAATTCAAAGACTTCTTTAAACTTACTCTACATATAGTGAAATACAGCTTTTTCACATTTATGACTGCGCATAAGTCTTTAGAGAATTGTTCCTTTAGGTTTATTGAATTAAAAATAATGCATTAACTTGAATTCACCTATTTTCCACAGTGATTATAAAGTGATACTTTCACTATTATTAAAAATATCTCAAATTTCTGAATCTGTTTTTTTTTTAATTCCTGATTCAAGTTTGTTCTGTCTTTTACTGAATTGGTTGCATTTGCTTTGCAAACCCCTCCTGTGGAGCAATGCTGGTATCTGTTCTGTAAATGGTAGAAAGTAACTCCTTCTTTCACTCATTATGGAAGTATATTTTCACATTTTTTTCTGCCATATAAGTGAGAGTGTTTTTTTCATGTGCTCTCTCTCCCAAGCTCTATTAGTTGTCCCTGGACAGTCTTTAAAACTTCTGTCTAAAATCATGGTTTAGGATTTACTAATTCAAAATGTAAGTTTGTAAGATGCAAGGGATAAGGCTTTTATTTCTTCTGTTGAAATATTTCAAAGCCTAATAAAAGTTGTTTGCTTTTTTTCTATTTATTTATTTAATATACTAAATTTTCTTATTCTCTTCCTATTACTCTAGTTATGCATTCAGACATTTATTCACTGTAAAGCTAAATTATACATATTTTACGGTTTATGATTTCCTTATTAGCAGGAATAATTCTACCTATCACTTGAAAATAATGTTCTCACTTCTTGTAGCAAACATGTATTCAGTTTAAAGAGACATTTTGTCCTCAGAATCGGCAAATATCACAGAAGATTGCCTCCTTTATCATTTTCAGATCTTGCAATGCCTTTATCCAAACATATCTTCTCCTGACATTTCAGTCTGTCTTTATAGTTCAGAGTCTTGAGGAAACACTCCAGGCAAACCTGCATCCTCAGCTGAGAGTGGCTGTGGTTCTGGTTTGGCCGAGTGGCTTGAGATGCAGCTTACCATCAACAGAACGTCTTATGTGTTTGCTGACCTGCATGAATTGCCCACCTTGTGGCTTGTGACTCCGAATAAGCTCTATATGCTAAGAGTGTATTCTTACACTTTATTTCAGGAGATACAAAGTCCTTCGATCCAGCAGTAATCATTCCCATGTAGAAAACCAAGTATCTCTGGCAGAACAATGGTCATAAATAAAGGGCCCGTTCTGGTGTGGATCACAATCACTTCAGAGCAAAAAGTTTATGCCTTTCTTGTAATGTCTCAAGTCCTGGAAGCCCTCTAAAAAGTTCATCTTTGAACTCGAAAGTAAACTCACAGGTGGGATTAGAAGACATAGTAAAAGGACAGGGGGTTGGAACATGGAATATTTAGAGCATAAATAGAACTGGGACCCCTCCATGTGCTTTTGAAGCACTGCATACATATCACATCCTCACAAGATACCTGGGATATGGATCTTTTAAGTTAGTGAATTCACACTGTTTTATAGGAGAGAAGAGACTGTGAGGCATGAAATAGGGCTAAGTTTCATGATGAATGATACTCTATTATCAGCAGTTATTGGTTTTGACACTATCAGTGAAGAAATCGTCTATCTAAGGATAAGAGCAAAATGATAAAGTATTGACCTTAAATGCTCCTTCTGGAAGAACAGAAAATGAAATACGGGATATTTTATGATGAGAAGTTGAAATACAAAGTATTTTATGAAGCGCGTTAACAAATAACAGGCTGTATCCGTGGCTGAAACCTCCAAATAACTGTGGGTGCCTGCAAAGTGGAAGTATTAAAGGCATTTGCATAGACAAGAATTGTAATTAATGAGAGTCTCTATGATATAATGAAAGGAAGAAGGAGAAAAATTAATTAAACATATACAAAGTTATGGCTGTAAAGAGAAATGTGTTTCATAAACTTAGTGCTTATCAACAGTCTTAAATATGGTAGGATATCACTTGCTATCAATCAGCTTAATCATGCATTTACTGATTCCTTACATTAGAGTAGTATCACGAACAAGAGGAACCTTGGGGTTTCTTTACACTCAGACCACTGACTTAGAAGATGACTGTTACAAACATACTTGCTATGACAGAGAGGTAAGGGAAACAGATGAGCTGCAGGTACAGTTCAGAACCTTTGTGAAAGCTAAAATATAGACAGGAATATCAAGCTGAAAGTAAGGGTGTAGAAGACTGCTGTGTATTTCAAGCATTGTTGGTATCTTGTGTGACATGTTCAGGCATATACTGAAAAGAGACATCAGAGACCATGAAAATGAAGAACAGGGAATGATTTGAGGATACAGTTCTACAGCTTGCTGTCTGTAAAATGAATTGCAAACTGCATGTTTTCAGTATCAGTCATATGTTGAGGAATGTGAAAATGGAAAGGAGAGCCAAAGTCGAGACTGGTAAGATATCTCAAAAGGCAGTATGTTATGGTTTGGTGAAGAAAAGGAAGACAGAAGGAAATAGTAATGATTTGGGAGTGGTTTGCAGGTGTCTCAATGTAAAGACAGACTATCAAATATGAGTCAATTTGCCAAAGACAAAAAAATCCAAATCTTTAAGTCACAAAAATTGCAATTACAGAAGCATAGGACAGATACAAATATAAGCTTTAAGCTAATGTTTTCAGATGCTAATCTGGTTTTTGAGCAGGAGGAAAAAAATTGTAGAATCTTAAAAGTTAATGAGAATGAGAAAGCTTAATATTTTACAGCATTCTTGATAAATTATTTAAGGCTAGAAAGGATAAACCAAAGTGAACGCTTTGCACATTAATTTTGTCTTTTGAAATCCTGAAAGAGTGCATAAAGAACTTGAAATTTTTAAAAAATGTGATGAAAAAAACCACTGCAAGACATCTTGCCTCAGTGCAATCAATAGAATAGTATTTTGTATATACCTATCTTAGAAAAAGGGATAACAGGACAGAATGAGTATGATTTATAATACCCAGTGATCTGTTCTGTATTGCCTACAGTAATTGACTACTGTAGTTGTCAACAATTTGGACAGTTTAAATATCTTTGAGTACTATTTTTTACTAATATTTTCATAAGATACTATTATTGTAGGGGAAATTTATTTGTATAAGCCTGCAGATAATTTTTAAATTAAAAATAATGCTACAGACACTTAGATGCCACAATGTTGTTATCAATAAGAAGGAAGAGCTCAGCACTTACTAAATAGAAAGCAAGACAACTATATGCTTCTTAAAATATCGAACAATTTTAAGAATACTGAGGGGTTTTTTTGAACAGCAGAGAAAAATGATACATTAAAAAGATCTAAGAAAACTGCAGGAGCTCTATGAAAAACTATATACAGCAAAGTAATGAAATGCCAACAACGAGACTCGGCAGGGCATGCAGTTAGAGTCACAAAAGCTAGACTAGTTAATTTTTTTAATTGAAGAACATTCGTCCAGTGTTCTCCCTCAGGGGAAGGGAGGGCAGAACATCGAACAGGACTGGGAAGCTCTTGATGTGCATTAGCAGAAGGGAGAGCACAATTGTGGCAGAAGCTGAGATCCTCCAGAGCTTAGTGGCATCTGATAGAGAGAGGCTTTCAGAAGAAGGAGCAGGATGGATACACGGAGCTCCTCTGTAGGACAGATGACAGACTGGTTGAGAGCTTGTGTGTCAGGATCAGAGGAAAGAGAAATGGCAAGTCTTCTGCTTGGGAAGGAATAACAGCTTCCAGTGACAAAGAACAGGAGTGACCAGGATGGAGTGGTTGGGGAGCAGCTCTGCTGAAAAGGCCCTGGGGGTTGTGGCAGACAGCAAGCTGAACATGAGCCAGCAGCGTGTCCTGACAGCGAAGGCAGCCAACGGCATCCTGGACTGGCTTGATTGCCTTCTTTTAAGGAGGATTCATTAGATATAATATATAAAACCGTGTCCAGTTTTTAGGCCCCCACAATACAAGAAAGATGCTGACAGACTGGAGCTAGTTCAGTGAAGCCACCAAGATAGTCGTGCGGTTGGAGCATCTGCCCTGGGAGGAGAAGCCGAGGGCCTGAGGCTGGTTCAACCTGGAGAGGAGAAGGCTTTGACGGGACGTTAACAGTGGCTCTCCATGGAGGTGGTTGAGAAAACAGAGCCTTCATAGTGCTGCGTGGTAGGAGGACAAGAGACAGTGGGCATAAATGGAACAAGGAAGGCTCTGAGGAGAAAGACCTTTCCTGTCAAGCAATGGAACAGGTTGCACAGAGAGGTGAGCAGTCAACACCCAACTGGATACAGCCCTAAGCAGCCTGGGCTGATCTCAGAGCTGACCCTTCTTCGAGCATAGTTTGGGCTAGAGACTTCCTGAGGTCCCCTGCTGCCTGAATTATCCTATGCATGGTCTCTACATGTAAACTTTACTCTACTTCCATGTTGTTTTGCACTGCATTTCCAGATAATCTCTTAATGTAACTGGGAGGGAGGGGTGAGTTGGGATTAATTAGTACACTTCTTTCTATCAAGCCATGACTCCTGACCTAGGGAAGTATAAGTGTGGAGTGTGACAGTATTTCAGCTCATTTCTTCTGGGGCTTGTTGGTTGGTGGTTTGGTTCTGGGTTTTTTTTTAATATTGTTTTGATTTGGGTTTTTTTGTAGTTTTTGGCTCTTGTTCATTTTTATTTGGGTTAAAACCACAAGTTACTTAGCAGGTCAATGAATATTAAATCCTAGGGGTAGGTGTGAGTAGTGAAACTCAACTTTGACACTTGGTGGTGTTGAAAAGAGCTAAAGAGAAAGAGCAATTGGATATGCAAGAAGGAAGATAAGGGAAATAATGAAGAAAGGACAACTGATAAAGTGGACCACTGATGATGCATAGCTCATGGTAATAGAGTGAGATCCCAGATAAGGAAAAAAAGTTTTTGCAAAGTCATAGAGACATACCATTAAGAAAATTGAGGCCAAGGATGTGGTAAGAGATTTTGGCTATGTTAAAAGTATTAGCCTTAAGAGAACTTGGTATCAGGCTGTTAATATTCAAGAACAATGTGCATAACCTGTAAACAGACAACTATCTGATTACAAATGTGTGCACTCATGCACACAAACACACAAGCACATATGAGATAAATAATTCTGTAGCACAAGACAATATTATATTTACAACCATACTGTTGAAGTATTTTAGCACAAATTCTGTTGCCATGATGAAATATTTAGCTGGAGTGATGGCACTTGGTATACATCATAGGAGTAGCAACTATTAGTGTCGTATAGTACATCATTGATGTGACAACTTTGAGAGGATGTGTAATATATAACCAGAATAGTCCCATTTGGACATCAACATGTGGTATTTACTGTTATTAATAATGCAGTGGTTTTAGTTTCATACAGCAAATAGACATCATTCTGATTCTAAGCAGCAGTGAAATTCCTGTAAGTAGTACCACAGCAGCTTCTACCATGCTGTGACTTTGTAGTAAGAAATGGCTCTCAGACTAGAGTCTATGTATACTGTTGACTACCACCTACTCTACTATAGGAGTGAAAAAAGCACCACCACCAAAAAAAAAAATTATAAAATGAAAGCAAATAAAACCTTAACAGAAACTGGTCAGTCATTCCATCAGCAGAACGGTGTGGTAACACAGTATGAATTATTCTGTGAGTAAAAATGATCAGTGAGGGCAAAATGAACAGCTCTGAAAAATAAAAAACCCTTGATGGTTTTGGAAATTGGCATACAACATAGATGCTGCACATTCATTATTTAAGCATGAAGTCATGTAAAAGAGACTGCAACATATACCTAAAGAAGTGATGACGAAACTAGGTCAGGGGAAAGGATTTTTCCTTAAAACTATTATGTTTTGTGGTATCTAAATTAAAACAGACTTTTTTTTTCTTTAAACATAACAACTCATGTTTGCTTGCCTCAATCATTATTAAAGTTTAAACTTTAAAAGGTTCTGAGTATTCAGCAGTCCAATATTACAAGCATAGTGTCAAATCAGCACTGCATCTGAGAATATTTGCTACTCAGTTATACCTCTGAAAAGGAGCATCAGGCTTAGAAAATCATAGAATATCTCAAGTTGGAAGGGACCCATAAGGATCATCGAGTCCAACTCCCTGCTCCTTACAGGACTACCTAAAACTAAGTGTTCCAGAAAGACTAAGGAAACAGCTAACATCAAAGTGTAATGAGACCAAAGAAAATGTAAAAGGCTTCTAGATCCCCAAAAGAAAATAGTCTTTGACTATTTAATTACAAATACATCCCAAAATACTTCTTATGTTAGTGTTATTTCCCTCCTCAATCCATTATAAATTTTTCCTGTCTTACCGTTTACATGCTTTACTTCACTCTTGATTTAAAATATAACTCATAGATGTCACTGTAGAAATTAGCAGATTATAGAAACAAAAGCCAGGCACCATTTACATGCGCAGTGACTGGGGTGGAATCCAACAGCAAGCCAAGACAATGCACAACAAGCTTGTGCTAGTTCAGTGCATCTCCAAAGCATCTAGTCAACAGACCTTCCAGGCAGTCCTCTGCCTCAAATACCTTTTCCACCTTAATGCTGCTTCTACTTCCAACTGTGCACTCCCTTCCCCCC
>JANZLQ010000065.1:9700618-9735858 GCA_026212715.1 Elanus axillaris | reverse complement strand
ATATGTCTGAAGGTAGAATTCAGTCCTAATAAGCCTTCCTGAAGGTTTTCACTGATTTCAGTAGATTTGTGTCATACTCTAAAAACCTGTATTTCTTGATTGGAGCTTAAAATTTTAAAACCAAAGAAACTTTTTAGTGGTGGATATAAATTTTCTTCTTCCTAGTAAACAAGTTTCTTGCTGAAGATGGCTTCAGCATTTGTTCCTTACATTTATTTGTGTGTTCTTGGACTAGATAGGAAAGGCAGACATTTTGTTGTATATATGAACCCAATACTGAATGTTATAACGAGTAATTCTTTCCTTGCTCAATAAACTAGTGATTTTATTAAGCAACACATAGCACAGTGCTTATGTTGCATCCTGTACTGACAATATAGTTTCCTGACGGCCAGCAATTTTCCATCTCTGATTTCACCCATAGTGACTGTCTGCAGACTGGTTGTTTACAGATTTGTACCTTCAACTTTAAACTTTGCTCTCTGATAAACTATCAGTGAAATGTGTCGGGGAAGACATGCTTAAAGAAAAAATGAAAGCTGACTGAAGAAAGTACATTTAAAACCTCACATGAATAATATTAGATGCTTTTGCATAATGTTTATGGAAATGTTTTCATGTCTTTCATACACTTTTTTTAACCTTCAGTAATATCTAGTTAGAAAGTGCCGTTTTTGAAAGACATGTATAAATATTCTTTCCACATATGAATATGAATCTGAAAAAATGTGCAAACTTAAGCATTATGTATATTTGCACTAGCCTGCCTCTTCCTTTGTCACTACACTGAAAGAAAATATGTATTTTAACATTTTTAATGAAATGTAACAAAGATTCTTCCAATTAATCAGAAAAAAATGTTATAAACTGTGTTTTTTAAGTATTCTTCATATTATCAGTTTGACCTGCTAACAACCACAATGATACAAATAAATAGATTCCAGATACCTAGACACAGATGACTTTAAATAAGTTTAAGAACTAAACAAAAAAATTCTAAGAATGGCTATTTCATGTTACTAATTATGACTTTTAATCCTAGATATTTTTAAGAAATGAAGGTTAATAAGCAGTGTGTTATTTTGTTTCTATTACATTTTAAGGTGGGGTTTTTTGTTGGGTTTGTTTGGTTTTGTTGAGAAAGGTAAAACAAAATTTATTTAATTCTAAAGAATTTGAAAATTAGTATTAGTTTTTAACCTATGATTATTTATAATAAAAATCATGTCGCATCTGATAGCATGAGAAGTAAGACAAGTTAAACAAAACCAGTACAGATTTAGCCCTTTGAAATGGGGAGTTCTACTGAGTTTTCCAAACTCAGAGTTTGCTCTGGAGTGTTCAGTATAACACCCAGTTCTATTTCAGAACAGCACAGGTCTCAAATCTGCCAGCACTGTGAGGATGTCTCAGATACCTCACCAAGTCTTAAAAAGCAAGAGACACCCATTTTTAAGGTGAACTGTGCCCAGTTTCTCCACAGATGGGAACATAGCTTATATGTAACAACCTCCATGTAGATACGTGAATCCAAGCAGTTTAATTTTTGGTAGAATCCTGAATATTTTAAGGAGTCTAATATAATGTAGCAGATAACTATAAACTATGAAATATTCTGTATTCTCTGGCTCACTGTGCAAACCTATAAATGGTTGATATAATAAAAAATTGCATTACCTCCCTTTCCTTTGTTATAAAACACACTAATTTTCTTTCTTAATTTAACCTTGATGAGCTTCCCAAATAACTATAAAAATACTTTCTGATTGTATTTTCAGTGTGAAATATATCTTGCCCAACAGCTGGCACTGTCTGGTCTGTTTAAATTTCACTTAAATCCTCAAAAGTTACCACAAGTGGAATTTCTGTACTGAAAGCTATAAACACTATAAAAATGCTATGAGACTTCAGGGTGAACTGGATGCTTCCTGGTTCTGGAGCACTCTTCACTTATAAAGAATCCACTTCAAAACCCTTCAAAGTCAATGCAAAGATTCCCAGTGGCTTCATTCAGCATTTGCTCAAACCGTGTTTCTGATACACCAAGAAGATAGTACAGTAGGTGAAGAAAAAGAAGAAAAGAAAAATCATTGTGCTTAATAGAGTACAGCAATCACTGACACACAATTACCTGCTTATTTCAACACCATTTCTCAGCCATTTCATAGTAATATATGGGGGCTGTATTTTTTGGAATATATCTGGCGATTTAATTAAACAAATACAGTTGAACAGTTGGCTAGCTAATAAATCATGAAGTATACTTGATTTAACAGTTTCTTTTATGTTTTAATTATTGATGCTCATGTCTTCGGTTGTAATTTGTTGCTAAAACATTGTTAATTACTGTGTAAAAATAATGTAATTTTGTTGAGAGCTTAAACAGTAAGTGCCATCAAAATAACTCAAAATATAAGAATGCCTGTATGTTATTTTGCTGGTTACCAAATTCTAGTCTGGTCTGGTCTATTTTTACTTTTCTTCCCTGTTCCCATCCCCACGCCACTCTCACCCTCAGCTATTTCCGCCACCTACAGGTTTGACCTATCTCTCTTTCCAAATGATGTGCTACTCTTAACATTCATGTAAAATTGCTCATTTTCACTTCTGTTCAATTCATGTATTACACAGAGCCCTGATACTTGGGTCCTCTGAAAAACTGCTTTCCTTGCACCCTTCTTTCCTGCTGCTCATCATTGCTTCCTTGGCCATCAGAGCTACTCTCCTCTGAATGTGTTAGTCATTCATGAATAATGACATAAAAGCCTGGCAGTGCTTTAGAAGAGGAGCCCTTTATTACACTTTTCTAACAACCATTAATATCTATGATACTCAGCAGTTTTCTGATTTCCTTTTGTGAAAGGACAAATCATGACTATATAGCAAAATGGCATGGGGTCTGCAACTATTACTGCTTTCATTAATGCGGCTGAAATGCAAGGAAAAAGAACAATAGATTTCATCTGTGCCTGACAAGGGAAATTTCTAGGTTTTCAAACACCTCTTATCTGCTTTCATTGAATTCATAAACACTAATTAAAGCAAAAGTCTAGCGTCATGGTCACCTCATTTTTCCTGATCCATGTGTCTGAAAGAAAGCAAGGCTGCTTATATATCAAATAATTTCTTTCATGTAAAATATCATTAGAATTATTTTTCCCATAATAAAAAAAGATACAAACTATAATGACCCTAATTCTTCTTCATAGGGCTGTAACCCTCTGGCTTACAGAAAACCTAAAAGTTAAAGTCGATACATGGTGAAATGCATTTGAGGGGGGGCAGGGTGCAGAAGGCAAGGCTGGCATTTCATGGCAATCTAATGGATGATTCAAAATACACATGCATATTCCCAATGTGACGTGCTGACTTTTGCTTTAAGGATAGGTAGCACAAGTGGAAAGAAAAGTCAGTGATCCAAATGTATTGTCTGAACAAAAACCTTGATATGCTTTATGTGCTATGCTTACTTGTCATCATTGACTGCACTTTGATTAATTCCCTGCAAACCTGTATTTAGAATACAGTATCTGGGGTGTTTTTCTAATTAAATGTTGAGGGAACCTTAGTGTTGTACTGTTCATGGAAGGCAGTAAGTCAAAATTTCCACTGTGCAGGATCAGCTCAGACTTGTTGGGAAGAGCTCTGAAGCTACATATAAGGAAATGTAATTTGATTCTTAAAATAACTTCCAGAGCAGTCAATATGTAGGTACTTTCCAGACAGCTTAAGCCCGCAGGCAGGTGACCAGAACAGCTTGTCCAGAAAAGATATAAAAGTTCCTACTTTGCCCTTCCCAGCAGTAGTAGTCAATATGACTGCCTTCCAGGCAAGAGATTGTACTAATGTGCCTGGAGGCAGGTCAACATATAGAGACAAATGTCTATAAAAGTCTAAATTCAAAGTATTCTTGTTCTGGCAAGAATCTAGTTCAGAATGCATTGAGAGAGAGAATATACCTAAAGCAAATCTGTTAGCAGATAACTTCTCTGTGGCTTAAGAGATCAATAGACTGGTCTTTAAAACAGGATTAAATTCCTTTTCAAATCTCAAAAGATTAGAAAAAATAGCAAAACAGATTATTAGCAAAGACTGACACCTTCACTTTATGTAGTGTTTGAACACACAGTATAAGCTGTACAAAAGAAAAGTTTAAAAATAATGTAATAATTTATCAAGTTAACTGATACCATTATTCTTGCGATTATCCTTTCCCCTTTTCTCCACTGTGCTCTGGGAAGGGTGGGTGGAAAGAGAAAGGAGGTTAATAAGCACTTTCCAAGGGCTGTTGTATTCCAATTCTACTGCCTGTAAAGATGGTTGTTGTCATATAAGGTAATGGACCTTATAACCCTGCATTGCTACAAGCCATTGTTTAGAAAAAAGATAAATATTTTAAATAGATAAATATCCAAAATATATTTCCAATATACTTTTAATTTATAGCTAGTAGTTGCTGAACCATTTTTTAAAGTCATTATTTTCCAAACAGCAGTCCTTCATTTTGTATATAATTTTTTCTATAGAAATAAATTCTATATATTTATATCTCCTGTCAGGCATCTTGCCTTGAAAAATATAATGTAATTTAAAGTATGTCACTTCAGGAGAAGCCACATGGGAGGCACACAAAAGCAACTAGTATTTTCCTCAAGCAGTGAGAGTACAGAGATTTTTCAATATCTCAGTTTCCCATAGCAACCCACTTGTTGACCCACTTTAAGAAAATTTTGTCCATTTGTACCTGATTTTTGATTTCCAAAACTAAGTAATAAGAGAAAATAGTCATTACTGAGACATAACTGAATCTTGATTCCAAAAAGGATTGACTGAATACAAAAATGCACAGAATTTTTTTTGTATAAATGATATTTTATTTTCATATTTTTCAGTAGCAAGTTGTGCATTAGTATGTATAAAGATGTAATGGCCATATCAAAGTCATAAAAAATGATAACTGGCTTCTGTTGTTTAGGTCATTATCACACATGCCTTATATGATTATATATAGCTTCATCAATATTTTTAAAAACAAAAAGTAAAGATTAAACTGACAGCTATAAATATGCAGTAATTATGTCACTATGTTAAAATGTGCAACCATGAAAAAAGTTCATTTGAACTCCTGGCCTCCTCATTGCAACAGACAATTGAGTCAACATACAATTGTTCAGTTTTTCCTCCAATGAAATGAACTGGGGTCTAACACATCAACTGAAAATGTGTTCCTGGGCATCTGGGAGAAATTATCAAGTCTCACTGAACTGAAAATTGAAAAAAACCCCAACCTTCAAAACACGATAAGAGATTTTTTGTAAAGGTTTTGTCATTTCCCACCTTCCTTATACGTCTGTCTTAGAGAATTGCAACCTGGGGCTGAGCGCCGAGTCTAGCGTGTTCCGACTCTCCGCTGCAGAGCCCCGGGCACCCGCTGGGCGTTTCTGCCCAGCCCCAGGTGGAGCCGGGAGGGCAGCGCTCTGCTGTCCCTCAGCCACGTCTGGGGCAATGGACATGACACCTCGTCAGTGGAGGAACTTGACCACCTCTAGCAGAAGCAAATCTATTCCTGGCACTTGATCTGAAGGAGGACTGTCCCCAGTGGCTCTGTGTCTGTTTAGAGACTTAGATGGTCACAGGTTAAACTCCCCTACTGTTTAGCAACAGACTCTGTCTGCAATAAAGACCGTGTCTTTTATTTGCATTAGTGCGTATGGCTATTTCTTCTTCTCCGCTGGACAGAGAAAGGTTTATGGCTAGTTATCTCAAGAATTTGGTGCCTCTTAAAATTGTCCATATACCCATTGAGTACCAAAAACAACTCATACCTAAGATCATGTAAAAAGAAACCTAAACAAATTAATTAAATGCATTGGAAAAAAAAAAAAAACAACCAACCAAAAAAAAAAAAAAAAAGCGTGCACCATGCATGAAAGCAGGATTGGAGGAATTTTTCAGTTTTAATTATATAAATTAATTATCAATACAGGTGATTTTGCAGGAACCTTTATTTCTACCCTGCAACAACTTTCCTTGTCAGAATTTTCTTTACTTCCTTTACTAGATACTTTAGACATTGAAAGATAGCTTTTCAAAAACCCTTTTTCAGTTTTAGGAACATAACTGGTAGAAATGTGAAAATGCAATTGAGGAATACATTTGTCTCCCTACTGATAAAAAGGCAGGTTATTCATGAGCCACTCAAATCATCTTTCCACACACTTGCCAGTATGTAAAGTCAGATAATAGTGATGCTTGTTCTTTTTAATGTCAGTAGTGTACCTTTAATGATCCTCTTCTGATATCAGGATATCTAAAAGCTGATGGGACTTCTGAGGTTACGTACTGGATTTTTGAGAGAGGTATTTTTATTTTTATTTAAGCAGTCATTTAATTGTGCTCTTTTTATGTTGTGATTATAATGCTTTCAGATATCATCCTAAATTTCTGTATATCTATTAAATAAATAGAGCTTCAGCTTCAGAATAGCATAGAAAATAATGAAAAGAAATAGACACAAAGAAATACATTTTTAAAGTGTTTCACTGTATCTTGATATGAGGAAGACTTTTATTAAATGCCTGCAACATGAAAGATTTTAGGAGGAGAAATGCATTTTGGATATGAGAAGAAGACAAAATCAGCTGCCTAGGAAGATACATTAGTTTCCCTCTACTCACTGGCCCTTGGGTATTTCAAAAATTCATTACTGATACATTTTGTGTGACCATACTTTTTTAATGTTCTGTTCCATAGGAACATAATGACCAGATAATCTTACAGAGCTCTTAAGATTTGTTCCGTTCCTATTATAAGTTTAAGAAACTTTTCTGAAATTCTTTCATGCTTAAAGCACTCTGGAACCAGTGCAAGAAATAGTTTTCTTGTATTGTCTGGTATTTGTGGTCTCAATGATCCCAGACAGCAACTACAGCGGTAAAAAGCGTACCCAACTTTTATAAAGCTCAGCACAAAAAGTTTAGTCAAGTTGGCTAAAATTCTGCAGGGTGTATCTCAGAAATGTTCATCTAGCTTGACTAGCCTTATAGCTGCATGTTATGTTGGCAGATAGGGTTATATCAGCCTTCAGAGGTACTTGAATAAAAATACTGAATAACAGTATTCAGTGATGAAGCACCCAGAGTTCATGACGTGATGTCTGATATGAAAATACATCCTATTTTCAATGGTAAGTCTACTTACAGTCTGCAGATGTTGATAATTAGTAACAGTATTTGAGATATCTCCACTTTTCTGTTTTATTTTTAAAAAAACTTCCCTCCCTCAATATTTTCCCTACTTTTCTACTGTTAAACAGCAATTTATAGACACAGTTTATACACTGTACTCTTCACTGACATTTATCCAAATGAGCAATTAGAGAGGTTTGGGTTAAATTTTGGTTGTATTTGGAAAATAGGACTTTAGCTTCTACAGTATTTAGATTGGCAAAGAACTGTCTACATTTTCAAATTATTTAGACATTAATGGCACAAATGAATACTCCAGAAAATATCCAAGGAGGTAATTTAGAAATTTTAATAGATGTCTGTCTACATCTTTAAGTGTCTTTGAAAAACTGACCTTAAGGCACTTATTAAGCATCCAGAAACACCCAGTAACAGTGCTTTTGAAAATTTTTATAAGGCTACTTGTAGATTATAGAGTTACTCTCACCCTGCAACTGTGTAGCAGACATGGCCACAAGTGTAATGGAAATACACATTTGCATCCCTTCTCCACACAGTCTTATATTGGATTAAAGATTTTTCCATCAATATAGCTGTCAAACTAAAATGAGAAGTTTACTTTGCCTTTCATGAAAGAACTGTGTACCCATTTGGTTCATTATAGTGCTTTTTTCAAAATGTTCTTCATTGATTTTTTTTCACTACAACTTCAGTTTGTGTGATTTTTAGAGCAGATCAAGACTCTAATATTTACCCACTAGAACTAAACTTTATGTCAAGGAAATTAATCCCTTGATGGTTCAATTGTAAGTAAACTTGATAGTGTCATGATAGCTCTTGGAGAGGCATATTACAAACTCCAAAAGCAACGGTTCCTTACATATAAAAAGCTGATCTTCAGTACAAGCCTAGGAAGAATTATTCTGTTCCCTTTATAAATCCGCATCAAAAACTCAGTCATTAGAGTTGCAGGACATTTTCCCCAAATGGAGACCTATTCTTTACACTGGTATTGGTTCATTTTTATCTGTCTGGTTAGCAATTGTGCTGTCAGGTATTTTCCCTGTTTATTAACAAATAACTTTGGAGGCATTTAGGCTGTGGTAATCAGGAAACTGGTAAGAAATCGACAGTACTATAATGTCACATGAATTAAATACCACAAGGTGAAGATGCAGTTTATAAGTATGTTACGGATTACAGAAAAAACTTGATGAAAACCCTAAGGAGGAAAGAAGCTTAATTTTGAAAGAAATGCTGTGTCTGCAAAAGAAGCAGTGATCTCCTATGTATCAAAGCAGAATAAAGTCTGGTAATAGGAAGCAAGCTGTAGTACCATTTCTTCCTCTGATAAAAATGGGATTTGTTGCAGACTATGGCACTTCATAATCCAAGTTGTAGTGCAAACAGAGCTGGCTGAATACCACAAAGGAGCAACTTCCAAAAACATCTAGGATCATCAGGTCTTAGTATTCACACATTGCTGTGGAAGAAAGCTGTTTAAAAGTATTTTATTACAATCATTCGCAAGTGGAAACTGGAGTTTCTACAATACTTATTTTTTCATGATAAATTATATACATACATATATACCTGCATACCTACATACATCTATATGTATGTTCTATGAAAGTAATTGTTATATAATTTTAATTTAGTTTTTTTCAAATATGAACTTACCTAAACCAATTTCAACCAAGAAAAGTTTCAATGGGATCAGTTGAGCAAAATGCTGAACTGCTTCTTCATTTCACTACAATGCCATTTGGGAATTGTACTCTGAGTATCTGTTCTCTTTTATGGGGTACATGTTTTTCACTACTGTACCTAGTGGTAGCACTGAAAATATTACAATAGTGAAAATATTCCTCTTTCTGTTGTTCAGCATAACAATTGACCCAGAAGATTAGTGCTATAAGTAGTGTCAATGTTCCAAAGAAAAATAATGCATTATTACAGAAAGAAACAACAACAACCATGGTTTATTTAAAGGAGAGCATGGTAAGCAAATTCAATAATTCTAGCAATTTTAGGAATTGTGTAAAGTTGAGAGGTTTTGTAATTTCTAAGCCCTCTTTTTTTTTTTAGTGTAAATTTTTTTATATCAATTTGAAGGACAATGATTTCATGGCATAAATTCCAAATTTCATAATTAGTTTCCACTAGTAGATTTTCCTTCTGTGTTTCTTTTTCAATTGAGTATTCATCATAGGAATGCCCATATTGCACATGAGCAGTCAAGAATATCTTCCTTTTGTTATCTACACCCCAGCATTCGTTATCACTGTCTTACTTTTAAAATAATATGCCCTATTTAGAAATAATAGCGATGTCATATGTTAGACACACAGTCAATGTAATAGACTTGCCACCGCCACCCCCCCACACCCTGCCCTGCAAAAAAGAACAGTTTGCAAATATCCAGAAGTTGATGTGGGTCTGAGTACACTGTTGCGTTATGTTTCTAGAAACTACAACTTGCATGAGAGGGGGGGGAAAAAAAAAACCAGAATAATTTTGGGTTTTTTTCTGATTCCAGTTAAAAAAGGATGAGTGGAGGTGGGGAAGAGAAAATGCATCATTTGGCCAGATTTACTTGCAGATCTACATATCTGGGATATAGAAAACTGAGCGAAAAGGAACTTAATGGTTTCTTCTCTTCAGTTTCTGGTTGCCGTACCACCATGCAATGTTGTAAATGGAGCTTCTGAAGCTTTCCCCTAGGTTCACAGTGAAAGCAGCAGTAAACAGAAGTAATAAGATGGATGTATTTGCAGAGTGGTGAGAAAAAGAGAGTTGGAATATTTTTTATAGTTTCTAGGCCTCACAAAATGTCCTTTTATCATCAAGGTTTTTATCACTGGATTAAGAAATAGCAAAGAGAAAAAATAAATAAAAGATTAAAAGAAAAACTTTTATGAAAAACTGCACTTTAAACAAAAGTCATATTGGTGGAGAAAGGTTTTAAAGCAAATGAGGAAATTTGAATTTTAGGATGCATTTTTCTGGTTTTCTGCATTCTTTGAAGTAAACTTTAGTAGGTATAATATATGATATGAACTACTAAGCTTTATAAAGTAAAAAATGCTGAAACACTTCAGTAGCTTCTGCACATCAAATGCAAATTACTACTAGCTAATCAATAGGCATTTTAAAATACAACTGGTATTCTGGAGCTAGAATATGCAGTCTGTGCACTGATGTTATGTATTCACATCATAGATATAAGCTCTAAAGAAACAATTACAATATATGCTGCAAACGCATATTAAAACGCAAATTACATTAAGGACCATGCTTTAAAAGGAGACAACCCAGGCTTCAATTCTGCACCTGCAGTCATTTCCAGAATCAACACTGTGGACACATAATTGCAAACCGAATGATTGCATTTGTTGCAACTGTTGAGATAGTTAATTTTCAGGTTCAGTCATCCGGTTACATATTTAAATGCTGTAATTTGTGTCAACAATTATTAATGCCTATAAGATTTCTGTTACAAAATTTATTTTGCTTATACAAATTGGGCCTTAATATCCATGCATTTATTGCTTTCAGGTACGCTACTGTTTGAAGGAAAGGGGACTATTTGTAATAATATGAGAAGGAGATTTATTTTTTTTTAAACCAAATATACATTTCTGTTAAAATTTCAAATTAATGTAATGTGTATTGCATCTAGACAAGCTGAAAAACATTGTTTTGGTATACAAGAAATGTTTGAGGGCAGTGGGGCTCCAAAGTGGGTTTAAGCTACTTAGAGGTTTTTTTCTTCCAAATTTCCAGCATGCTAGAATTTCGTCAGACCCTGTGGGCTAATTTTCTTACACCTCTGAGGCTGGCTTGCTGCTCTTAGCCATTTGACTGGGAGAATGTTGTTCCCACAGACCAGCCATGGTGTGATGAATGCACTCATTTCTGTGCTGGATACAAACCCCCTTGTGCCATCAACAGGCATCCTCCAGTATCCCTTACTCTAAGACAGTTTTGTCAGGAACCTACATAAAATCTCAAAATACTACCTTCAATTCAGTGGAAGGTTTAGACAAAATGTTCTGGAGCTTAATGTAATAATATTTTTTCAGAAAAACTTAGCTCTGTCAGAAAGATTCCAGCCAAAACTGCTCACAGTCATGTTACTTGATCTTTGACTTGCCTCATGCAATATTTCTTAGATATTTGTAGAGTTGGTATCTGTGAAGATGAAAGAATACCCAGTGAGTCCATCATACCTAACGTTTTTGAGCCATGGGTGGATGGATTAACTACATTTGGAAACAGTTAAGTTAATTTGAATGCAGTTTTGTTTGGTCTTCCACAAGACTAATCCACAGACTACTTATTTAAATGAAATACATTACCTTTAACGAGAATATTTGACTTTGTGTTTGCTAGTTGTTAGTAGTTACCAAGCCATAGCTCAGCTATAGAAACACAAACATGAAACCTCTAGGAGAAACACCAAATCCTGATTCTGCAGTACGCAGAGAGATGGTCACTTGCCACACCTTGATGGCACACTTTCTAAAATAGACCCACGAGTTCCTTATGTGTTAAATCCCTTATTACATGTATGTTATAGTTTTCTGGTTTGAGCCATGGTAATAGCTGATTTTCTGGGTGTTCAAAATGGTTGGTTTGTTTCAACTGAAAAAAAAAACCAACACCAAAACCAACCAAAAAACACATAAACTGCCTACTCAGTTATTCCTGTCCTCTGACTCGAATTCAAACTTGGGGATGAGAATTAGCAAAGTACTGCCAGCACAGATTAGCTGAGTTGCCATATGTGTTTACAGATCATGTACATCATAAACAAGATGCAATAATCAGAGAATTGTGCATGTCTATGGAGTTTGCCAATTATCTAGTATGAAAAGAATTTATAGCACTTGAAAGGGGTTAGGAAAAATGATGGCTAAATTACTATCATCACTCAGGGTAGAATTTAGCTCACAGATTAGGACACCAATGGATATCTAGTTATGTAGCCAATATTGTCAATGTTGCAAATAGTTTCTGAAAAGCTGTTTAGCTGATCAGCCACCCAAACACAGGATTGAGTTTCCTAGAGGCATCTGTTATTGTAAACACTGTGAGATATGGTCTTAGGCTTCACTTAGCTCTTCATTTCAGAAGGATAAGTGTCTCTGTAGGTTTTACATTATATCTGTTAGCCACATAAGCATGCCTCAGGTGTCCTGAAGTGTCAGTAATGGCATTAAATACTTACACTCTGGAATCCCACCTGAAATTTCTGTTACAGAGGGCTGACCTTCTTTTTAACCTCCACTGACTATGTTGAATAAGCACACAGGTCTGTTCCCTGCATGAAGGCACCTTGTGTCATTTCGGATGCTCTAAGTTATCTGAGATATCCTCAGTGATGCAAATACAATGCAGAACCTATATGAGAACAGAATCTAGTGGCATGGCAGATGGAAAGGTACTTGAGGGAATTTGAATTGACAGTAGATATCTAATGTGCAAATGAGCTGATCTCTAGTTCACATGTGAATATCTACATACTGACACCTTCATCTGCGAACATAATCTCACTCTCAGTTTCTTGAGCTTTTTGGAGTACACTTCTTTTATATATATATGAATTTGTATGGAATTCCTGTAACTGAGGGGAAAGCAGCAGTGCTTGTAGAGACACCTGAAAAGAAGGACAGTCTGGTGAATATAAAGGTCTGGATCTTTTGCTGATGTAGATACATGTAGCTCTGGTGCCTTCAATAGAGGTACATTGATTTACATCATCCGAGGAGCTGACTGAGCTATAACACAAGGACTCAGTGTTACCTGAAGTCTGTATTCTGTGCCACTAACAAGGCAACCTGTCATATGGTAAAACCATTTATCCTTAAAACTCAAGAGAAGAAAAGCTTTTAAATTGTCTTTCACTTAACTATTTTAACAGTATTTGCATACAAAGACATTTCTTTAATCTTTCATGATGGTAAAATAAGGTATTTCTTTGAAAGACCTGCCTCAAACTTATTTGAAACAAGTTAAGTCTTCAAAATATAAAAAATCAAAAGACAGTGACTTCAATTATCAAAATACTCTTTTTTAGAAAGCAACATGTTTATGTTTTACTATTTAAGAGAGAAAAAATAGCGAATTTGTAATTAGGTGTTGTTGACTTTCTAATAGTTATAAGCAATATCTTAATAACTCTCTGCCTATAATTATAACAGCATTTACTGTTAATATTATAGCTCTGTTTGTTCAGCTTTCAATTACTTAAAAAGCAACCTCAATAAAAAATAATTCATAAAAGATCTGAAGTGAATCCATTTCCTTTTTTTTCTGATGACTTCTTTATATGTGTCTGAATGCATTATTTGCTTGTTTCCTTTATAGAACATTTGTGAGTACAAATAAAGAAAGCAGTTTTGAATTTATTGTTGTGGGTTTACTTTGTTTTCATATACACTTGTGCAGGTATGAAAAATAAGTGTCTGAGATGGATTCACATTTTCCTTGAAAAGAAAAAGCTCAAATTTCTGTACTCTTTTTGAAGAAAGGTTCTGTGTACTTGACAAAGCCACTGAGTATGGTTCAGACTAGTGACCTGAATCATTAAACGCTGTCAAAAAGGAGCAATATTGTTCTAGTGACATCAATCAAATGGTAATGCCCTTTGACATTATTCCTAAAGGACTCTGAAAACTATAGCAGAGAGCTATGGGATGTTTTATTATTGTACATGAAAGACTGAGCAGAATTTTTTAGTGGGCAAAGGGATTATGTGGTACACCATCAACACAAATCTTATCTGAATAACATAATACTTTTGTTTATATATATATATATAAAAGCATTGTGGATTAGAATGTCATTGTTTCGTGTAGAAGCTGGATGGGATCCTGTAAGAAAATCTTGCAAGTTTGGTCCAGGCTCTGGGATCAGGAAACACCAAAGAATTAGGCTGTAGTTTAACCCGCACAGTAAAGCTCAGTAATTCATATCATTAAAGATTTCTAACCCAAAGTACTATGCCCAGGACAGGAATACTTTTTACCTATAATTAATAAAATTATTAAATACCTTCTGAAAACATGCCCCAATCTTTGCTCAGTGCCAAAAATGTACTTGGTGCCACTCATATACAAAGTCAGAGATAGCAGTAAAGGCATCCTCCAAGTTTCTCAACCTTTCCTACTCTTTAGCTTGATCCAGTGCTGAGGCAGGCGGTTTCTAGCTAATTTATATTAGCTGAAGGGCTACTTAGACCTTGCCTTTCTTCACCTCTGGCATTTGTTCCAGAAACAACTAGAAGCAGCATGCATGAAAAATTTTCAATATCATCTTTACAGCCCCAGAGAGATCCCTCTGCATTCTAGGAAGCCCTAGTGATTCGTAAGGGCATTTTCCTGATGGTTTCTTACTTAATTTAAGCAAGTGGACTAGGAGCTAAACCCAGTACATTTTTTTATATGAGAATAACTTCAAATTATGAAGAAGTTTGCTCAATAACTTCATAAATATTTCAGCTCTCCAAATATAATTTTTGGCTATGATTGGCCATCTTTTTTTCTGGTAGATGGAATATAACTTCCATTTATGACACCTATCTATATTTGTAATTGGAAACCTGGCTGCCACAGAAAATGATGTGTCATGAGATGATAGTTAATTATATTTTCTATTTTAAGTGGAATAAAAATTCACTTCCCTTTACCTGGTCAGAGAGCATCTAAAAGTACCCTGTTTTTCCTATATTGGAATTCTGTTGTTAGTGGAATAATGAAAAGAGGCTAGTATCCTGAAGACCACTGGCAAAGAGAAACACAGGATGGGATTATAAAGTGATCAGAAAAGCATATAACATCACCATTTGAACAAATTTTACTCCTTCGTGGATTAAATTGATTACCTACTGATTAGTTCTACTAACTTCATCAGGTTGAGGGTTTTTAGGAATGATTTGGGTAGCCAGGGTTTGAATACAACGAACAAGACTTAGTGCTAAACAGTATATTAGAATTAAACAGGACTAGTGTTTGGTGTCATTTTATACTAAATTTGCAATAAATTGCATGAATGCAAGCAGCTATAGAGGAATAATTAAAATACATCCCCCCCCCCAAAAAAAAAAGAAGAAAGAAGCCTCAAATATCTGTAACTGGAGCTTGTTACTGTTTAATCAACAACTACTTTAAAATAAGATATTTTTCATTATCAAAATGTGTACCTACAGGCTTTCCAGAAAATCCTTTTTTCTTCACTGCAGCTGAAGCCATATGCACTTCAATAAAGGGAAAATAAATGCAAGTCCCTGTGAAAGTTAAAAAAAAATAATTACAATGCCTATAAAAGGCATTCTTGTCTATAATCAATGGTCTTTTATTCATGGAGTAATGTGTATTCTGATTCATGACTAAAAAGCTCAACAGAAGTTACAGCTTTGTTGTGTCTGAAAATTTTTACAGTAAGGAATATTTGTGGAGAACTCACGTTTTAAAAAATTAATAACAGCACACAATGAATGGCAATATATAGTCAGTCCCAGGTACCTAGCATTGTCACTCAGTGATAATTATGTAAGTATTCAATAGGTATTTTGTTTTCCATTTGTCTGTGCTTTTTATTGATTTTTTTTTATGATAATAAGTTATTACTGTCGGTATGGTAGCTCTGGGAAGGTTCAAACAGAGTAATCCTGAAAAATAAAAACCTGTAAGAGTCAAGTCTTTTTTACGTGCTTTCATAAAAGAAGGTTAAAATGCTTTAGGGAATATTCTTCTCCTTAGTATGAACATGAATAATTCCCATTAGCCATTCTGGCAGTGCAGTATATGCACAGAAGGGGGAATGGACATTTTCTGGTGACTTTTCCCACCAAAAATAAAGCAGGTCATTGCTCGTCTACTCCTTGGAACATTTGCTGCTTAGACTGGATCAACTCTGACATAGATCAATACAGTAACATTGGTAAATAGATTCAAAACAGGAAGTGTTCTGATTTTTTTTATATACAACCTTTAATAAGATTATTGTACTTTGAGTTGTATAAAATAATTATACAGTTGTATACTATTCTGATTAGCCAAAATAACTTATTGAGAAATCATTTTCTAAGTGTACGGTCATAAGAATATGTCACAAATAAAACTGAATGAAAAAACTGTTTTACTAAATGATGTCAACAAATGTTAAAATTGAGAGGAGAGGATTGAAAAATATTGAAAGGGACAACCCTTTTCCTACCCTCACACCCAAGTTTGCCCATTGCCTGAAAGATAACTTGTGTGATCTTTGGTAAAATATTACTTTGAATGAATGTAAAGAATGTCATGTTTTAATTATTGCTTTCATGAAATTTACCATTTGAATAATAAATTTGGAAATAGTACTTAAATCCTATTTTATTTCCCATTTGAAGATAAAATATGTCAATGTTATCAAATGGTTGGAATACAAGGCATATCAACTGGGTTTACATGACATTTTTTTACATTAAATGAGAACCACTAGTTTTACTAACCATCCTATGATTTTCAGTTCAATTGTCATGACTCAGATCTCTGACTTGAATTTATATGCTTGATTTGTTTTTTTAGTCCCATCTGGGCTTTCTTGATACTAAGTCTGTATGAGCAGGAGTAAATTGGCTTATTTGATTCTAAAGTCACCCTGGGTCTGCTGTACAATGAAATGGTAGAAAAGCATGAATAGTCAAAACCTGCTACAACTCTGCCTGTTTGCCTCAGTTGACAGATTATTTTTTTTCTTTTCTGAGGTGGACCAGCATTAACAACCTGGGAAATGTTGTAAAAGAAAGAATGTGCCTTACAGGTGTGCTTCTAAATAATTATCAATCAGACTCTTCCATGAGTGTGGCAATTTTCTATTCAATTGTTTAAGGCTGTGTGTGAAAATAAAGGTAACCTTTACTGAACTATAATATTTACAATGAAAAAATGAACCCTGTTACAAATTCACTTGAATACCCTTAGGATAATAATATTAATAGAAACATCTGTCAGAAATCAGCAAATTGACCTGCTTAGTTTATTTCTTTTCTTGATCTCTGAAAGGATTCAGGTTATTTTTTTTTTGATGTTTCTCTTTCTGCCCTGAGGATTTCCTAATAAAAAATAAGGCAAGTCTGGTTGATCATGAATTGCAGGCTGTGGAGAGGTAGTTGTAATCCACTTGCAGGAATGTCATGAAATCTCACCACTGGTTGTGTAATGAACTTCCATTTACATCATTGATGGTAGTGCTAATCTGACAAGGGAAGAAGCTCCTTTTTTCACTGATTTAATTTCTATGTGGAGAAAGATAAAGAAAGAGAAGGACATGTTGCCATCAAGAAAAAGAAACAAGGAGAAATTTTACTTAATGCAAATGTGGAACTGTATTAACACACTGCAGTTTTAATGTTGCAATGAGGGAGTGTACAACTGTACAGGAATTATGGAGAAAAGTTAAAACTGAGGAAATTTTAATTGGAAGAAACTATTAAAACTACCTAACAATAGGTCAAAATTAGCATATTTTGTATCTGGGGAAAGACAAGTTAACATGCATGGCATTTTGGAAGAAGTCACAACTTGACAGGTAGTAAACCATAGACTAAACTCAGGAGGAGAAGCAAATCCCATCTAGAATTGTTTGCTTTACAATGCAAATTTATTATGGATCACCTATTAAGCTTCTTCATTTAATAACTTGTATCAAAAGAAAAAAGTCTTTTAGGAACCTAATCCTATTTGTCTTACTCAGATAAAACTTCCCTTGACCTCAGTGTCTGGGAATATAATCAAAAAAAACCTCCACTCTCTGATCTATTTATGTTGCTGTATGCTAGCAAAACATAAAACTGAACTGAACTTCTTATCTGTCTCCCAGTCAGGATCACAGAACAACTTGGTTCAAATATATTGGCAAATAGTTGTTGCAAAGCAAACAATAGGAAGTTACTACTTATAGCTATGGACATGTGAACATCAATGTGAAAATAATTACATATAGAGGCTGGCTCCAAACAGTGTCTACAGTGGTTCACTGTTGTTCATACCTAAAATCAGTTGTCACAGTTGTTAAATATGCTCTCTAATCTTGATGGAGACTTTTAATCAAATTGCCTATGCCAGGAAACAGCTCTACATTAAAAAATTTTGTGTAATGTAGGGCAGCTTCATGATCTGTTATCCAGGTGTGTGTGAAGTAGCTTGCTTTTGCTCTGAATAAATAAAAGAGTCTACAAGATGTTTCCCAATCAGGGTACTCTGAATAAGGCAGATCAGACAGTCCAGGATTTGGGACCGAAACAGTCTTACTGTAGATCACAGACTACATCCAGGGGCTGCAACAACTTCTGTGTACAGGAATTCAATGTAATTAAAATCTTTGTTTTATCAGGGTTTAAATTTGATAGTTCATTCCCATTTAACAGAGCAATTCCCTTAGTAATACCATGTATTTCAGGCAGACTACTTCTGGTAATGATTACCATACAGATATTTTTCTGTTACAGCCTTCTCCATATGAACCTCTTTTTGTACTATTTCCACTTAGCTTTGTATCAGATCAATCACGAGATGACTGGCACTTATAAGGAAGCAACATGAAACAATGATTTTAATCATTTTGAACAAAAAGTACAGCAACGGAATCCTGTATAGCTGAACACAAATCACAGAGATGGACATTATCTGTATGAATAAAGAGAATACAATATCCAATGGAGAATAAACCTTGCAGAGAGACTGAGAAATGTAGGCAAGAGATAGCATAAGAATTTTAGGAAAGAGAGGTAAACGTGTGTGGTGGGTTAACCCTGGCTAACAGCCAAATGCCCATCCAGCCACTCACCCACTCCTCCTCTTCAGTGGGACAGGGGGAAAAAATGCTATGACAAAGCTGATGGATCCAGATGAAGATGGGGAGATTTCTTATCAAGTACTATCATGGGCAAAACAGACTTAACTTAAGGAAAATTTGTTGCCAGTTAAAGTAGATTTGGGTAGTGAGAAACAAGAACAAAACCCTTAAAATGTCACTTTCCTTCCCCTTTCATAGGTTCAGTGCTCAACTTCGCTCCTTCATTTCCAGTTCCTCTACCTCCTGCCCTGAGAGCTGCAGGGGGATGGGGAATGAGGGGTTGTGGTCAGTCCATAACAGTTCCCCTCTGCTGCTCCTTCCTGCTTACGGTTTTCCTCTGCTCCAACACCTGGAGCATCTTCTTCTCCTCTGACCTTGGTGTTCCCTCTGCTCTATCCCACTTTTTATTTCCTCACCCTTCACTGCTCTCCGGTATTTTTGCCTCATCTTAAATACAGTTTCCCAGAGGCTCAGCCCTCTCGCCTGAGGGGCTCAGCCATCTCATCTGAGGGGCTCAGCCATCTCGCCTGAGGGGCTCAGCTGTGCCCTGCGGGGGGTCAGTTGGAGCCGGCTGGAACCGGCTGTGTCTCCTCACAGAGGCCCCTGAGGCTCCTGCTGCCAAAGCCTGGGCACCTGCACCCAATGCAACATGAAGTAACAGCTGAACAACTATAAAAATGGTGGGACTGAGAAAGACATAGTGATGAAGCTTACAGGCAGATTTGGAAGAAAGAATGACAAGTCCTTTTAAGGGAATTTTTATGATTAGTGTAATAAAAAGGAAAACAGCATAAATGTTTTACTTAGGAGGCAAACAAGGTAATTGAAGTCCAATAAGTGCTTGTGGCTGGTTTTAAATCAATTAAAAATGCATCCTTAGGTGCTACAAAATGCATGCATTTCTTCATGAGCCCAGGTAGAAACAAATGTCACAAACACAATGCAGACAAAATAAAGAAGAAAGAAAACATACCACACTTTTGACCAAGGAAATCAATAGATCCGTTTTCAGTTCTGCAAAGTCTTCTTGGTTTCCACATTGACTTGCTCTATACATTTGTTTTCTTAATCTTGAGAAAAATTATATTTTATTAAAGGCAGATAAATAACTAGGACATATTCCCTGGTATATTTTGTAATTATAATTGTTGTGAGGATGAGAGAAATAGAAAGCATCCCTTCATTGAAAAACTAATATGGAGAAAAAATATAATAAAATCAGGAATATTGGCTAAATGCTTTTGAACTTACACTACTCCTGACTTGTGGAAAATTAAGCTGAGACTTGAAATAAGCCTGTATGGAGTTCTCAGAACTTTCTCTGATTGGCAGCTGCTGGAGAGCAAAGACTGGCCAGGCTGGACCCACCGTCGGACCCATTGTAACAGCGACCTTCTTATGTTTAGGACAGAGAGTTCAGTTAGCCTCAGCCAATCACTTTGTTATTGATCAGATGCAGTTCTAATCTAATTTTATACTTCTGCCTAAATATCAGTATTGTTGATTGTTCTGAATCCTGAATTTTTTAATCAAATGATATCCCATTAAATGATCTGGAGTTTCTGAATTAAGTAGGTAAAACCAGTTTATTTAATGGTGTTTTTTAATGTGCCAAGGCCCATCCCCACCCCACCCCCACCTCAACAAGATTTTTTGATTAAATTGTTTCATTTAACAGAAAATGAAATATTTATTTTTGCTTTTCCAATAACTTTCATGCACTGGTTTTGGGGGAACAGTTTTCCAAATGGCTAAGGATAATGCCTATTTAATTTTGTTGTTTCTACATAACAGGTAATCATTGTCCAAGTCTGCATAGATTACATCAGCCATTTAAGATTTAATATTTTCCTTGAGCTATGGCTTGCCACCAACTGTGCATTAGGAATGATGAAATATAGCGCACACCCCCCCCCTCAGTTTTCTTTTGCTATTTCTGCACTATGAAATCAAGTTATATTGTAAGGTCTACCATAGGACAGGATATTTAGAGACATCCACTGTTGGCTCTGGAGGAAAAAGCTTAAGGAAAGTAGTAGTCATGTCTAATGTGAATTTTTCCACCTAAACAAGCTCAGAAAAATACTCCATTCTTACTGTAAATCTGACATGGTAGGAATCACACAGTTTAACTTGAGGTTTGACATGCCATTGGTTAGGCAATTTCCAGCAACGAAGTGTACACTTTGGAAGAAAAAGGTGGGTTTTCCACAGGAATAGATTTTTGTTGTGATCAGCAGTGACTCATTCCTAAAGCATGGCTTCTCTCCCATCTCTATTGTCCCTCAGGTTTCTATCATAATCAAGTAGTTTCAAACCCCACAGCAGAAATTGATTGAGATGGTGCAAGCAGAAAGTTTTTGCTCAGTGTATCCTCAAACATTTGATGGTTAGTAACAGTGATATCTGGTTTTGCATTTAACTTATTTTAGGTGTTTAAAATGTCTAAAATATATGGTATATTACTAAGAAGACATGCTTAGAATCTTCATCTTTATAATTACAGTGCTTAGCTGTCTTCTTCTCAATAAGCTTGGAAGACCATCCATACAGTCCAGCCTGGCCTGAGGTCAAATTCAACTCATGCATCATTTTTATCTCTCTCTCTGGCTTTTTCCAATGAGGAAGGGGAAATAGCTGCCCAAATGATGCTCCCTTCTGCATTTTTTCAAAGCCTGAGAGAAAATCAAGCTGGCAGTAGGGAAATAGGGTTCTTCTGCCAAGGGGTTAGCAGGCAGTTACTGAGAAAGTCATGGCAGCAACCATCACCAGGAGGGCATTTCTCAGCACATGGGGGAATGACAATCAAGAAAAGTGTCCTGACTCAGAACTGGGAACACGGGCTAGTTATTTAGAGGTGAGATTCCTATGTGAAGACTACACAGGCCCTCTATAGGCTATTATTTAAATACTGTAATCTTGTTCTTGGAGGCGGGGGGGTTCATACTCTATTCTAAGAGCATATCATTTGAGACACAGTCAAATTCTAAAAGCAAGGTGATCTATGCTTCCCTAGTACTGCAATTTACTTAAATTGATAGCTAAATGTTTATCTCTGTTTGATGCTTTTCTGTTTTCTTAGATAGTATTTAGATAATCTAAGGTCTCTACTTCTGTGCTGTACCTGGTGTGCTTTATCTAATAAAACTCTAAAATAGTTAGGTAGCATAATGCATGTGGACAGATTGCATGTGTAGAGAAGTTGCATCGATAGAACACATGACTAATACTCTACTCTGGGGTCATTAGCTTTTGTTGTACAGTGTGTTAACATGCATCAAACTAAATTAATTAGTAACATGTTAGTGGAATACAAGGAAAATATGTGTGTAACAGTGTCACAGCAAGTAAAATTGTCTCTGTCAGAAGCTTGGTTTGCATGAAAACAGGAAAGGCCTATAATAAATGGAAGAACTATGCAGCAGTAATCATAGATTAAGACAAGAAGGACATTAATTCTACTGCAAATATTTGTCAAAGCTGTCTGATTCATCCTCCATGGACAATAAATGCTTTTGAGACTCCCCTGTGATCCACATGTAAACTACCAACCTCCCAGTTCCCACTGCTATCAGTCAGATTCTTCTACATCTCAGGATCAAGCTCAATGGCAGGAGCTTCAAAGACATTTTATTCTGTCAAGAAAAAAAAGAACAAGGTTAGCTAATTTAGAATACACTTTCATGAAATGAACCCAATTAACCTGCCTGTTGTATGTTTCATATTAATTTCCAAATCCTTTCAGTGAAACCTGTTACTAGTTTAAAGTTCTATATCCATCTGGGAAGTATTAAAAAGTGCTTAGGTTTGCTTCATAATAAGTCTTAAATTCCCATTAAAATTACCATTTAAAGTCTTCCTCAGCTATTTCTTACATTAAAAAAAAATCTGAATTAACTGTATGGGAAAAGAAAAAAAAGAAAATACTGTATTTTTTTCTTAATCATTTTTTGTTCTTCATTACCCATGGACATTAATGGAGTTTTAATTTGTTGTTACACCAAAGTTTTACACTTCATTAAATCTCTGTGCCAATAATTACGGGTCTTATTGATTTCCTGTCTCTTTAGCTATTCAAGAGCTCTTCAGGGCTTGTCTCCCCCTGGATTGTTTTTCTCACATTGAGATGCCACTGTTAATCTTTCAAAAGAGAGGTTGAAAGCATTTAAGCTTTCTGTAATACATTCTCATCTTCTTTACCATGTTACAATTAATTAGGTGAACTGACAAGACTTTTTTTTCCCATGCATAGAATAATACAGAATTTCCTAGGATGTTTATTCTATAGCAAAAGATTTTAAAAACTCTCAGTGGTCTCACAATATGCAACAGAAGTACATTTGCAGCACAAAGATTTAGCTCTTGCATTAATTCAGAGGAAAAAAATAGATAAGTATTGTAAAGCATTAATATTCAAAACCAAGGAAAGGATTTAAGCAGCTAAAACAGAATACAGGTAGATAATAGCTGCCTAAATACAAAACACTGATTCCTTTTAGTTTATTGGCTACCTAATCATGTCAGTGTCTAAACTCACTGGGCATGCCTGATCTGACCTAAAAGCTTCATAGAAGTGTAATTCTGTACTGTGTGTAGGTCAAAAGCAGACAAAACCCAAGCATGCTGGAAACTAGTATACATGACCCGAGATGCAAAAACTTGGTAGAACAGAGCAATTTCTTTTGGAGGGCTACAGGTTCTTAGGACATATTGACAGAACAAGAACTGTATTTATGCAATATTTCTAAACACTTTTGGCATCTATAATGGACTCCCAGCTGTTCTGTTTCAGGTTTTTTCCATACAGTTCTTCATCAGTAACATGCTATGTTTGTTTTATTGTGTGGGTTTAGTATGAATTAATTTTGTGTGGTCTTTTATTTTGTTTTGGGGTTTTGGTTTGGTTGTGTTTTTTTTTTTTTGTGTGTGTGTGTGTTATGTAACTCAATACAACTCGGAAAGATACCTTGCTACAAACACGCATTTTATCTGATTCTAAAGTTCTGAAGTGTATCACTTTGAACTGCAAGTGAATATTTAGCAAAATTATTGAGGATTGAAAATTCTTAGATCTACCCTTCTTAACCTAAATCTTCATATCTAGTGTTCATGATCATTACTTTCTGAACACAAGTCTCCTTACCTGAACACTTTCAAATCCATTCATCCTTGACCATAAGGTATTCTTAACCCTAGGCTATCATAAAAACTGATCTATGTTTTCTTGCTAATTTAATGTTTCTGTCAGTGTTTAACTGACAGAAATACTGTCCTGTATTTTTTTTTTATAAAGAATTTCAACAAACAATTGCACCCTGATGCATTCTTGCACCCTAATGCAGCAAGAATTATCCTTTCATTATACCTGTAAAACTAATATTTCACTTTAAATTCATAGAGCAATATAGGCCTCTTAGGAAAAAGGTGACGGAATGAGTTACAAAATATCACACTGGTATTTTAAAACTCCATAATGACTGTGTTTTGATACATAACTCAGTCTTCGCTCTCTTATGAGAGAAATTAAATCAGACCACATAAAACCAGTATCAGATATGCCAGTATTCAGGCTACATTTGGATTAAGTTCTATAGAAAATGCTGGTTAGTATCATAATGCATGCAACTTTATGGAATCAAAACTTGATAATAATGGCATTGTATTGCTCAGGACAATGGCAATGGTGTCTGATGTCTTTTGCCTCAGAGCTGCCCTTTCAGATCCAACCCAACTTGTGTTAGAATATCAGCAATTTACACATGCCCCTGTGCTATCCAATATTAAATTCCTTGGCATTCTTAGTTGCCTCCCTCAGGGACAGGCATACAGACCATAGCTGGCAGTTCTACTGGCAAATCAGAAGAGGCTGAAGACTGAGTAATAAGGGAAGATAAACTCTGGTCTCTTCAGATGCGGTGTTTTTAATTTGTGGTTGGATTCCATGTGGACTAACCCTTGAGAAGAAAAGAGTTTTCTTTTGGAATGTTTGTTTATCTACTTCATTGCCACAGGTCTTCTGAAGAAATTCCCATTCTAGACAAATTAGAAATTATATTAAAAATAATATAGATCTTTCTGGATATTAGTATCAAGAACTAAAATCCAAGTGGATGTTGAGCCCTACATAATCTAGGATTAGAAATATTAATAAAACTGATTTTTTTAATGCATCAAAAATATTGGGATTTTAAATTTTTTTTTCTTCTACAAATCGTAAGGAGAAGTCAGAGACTTTAATTTTTTCAGACAAGCAACTTAACAGAGAAAAGAAAGATTTTTGGAAGTAGAAAATGTGCTTTAGTTTGCTTCCACAAATAATCTACTAAATGTCATATTTCCTTGATTATCAGAAGCTAAGGCACACAAGAAACTTCCAGGGAATCTATGGAGCCAAACAAGACCCCAGTGGTGCCATATTTGTAATTTAGCTATAAACACTGACAGGTGTTCTTCAAGAATATATTTTTTAAGAAGGCATCTATTGTAAAGGGATTACTTTGAAACCATTATTTTGCCCCAGTTTGCTTATGAAAATGTTATAAAATCCAATATTGCAAGGTTTTTTAGGGTCAATGTATTGTCACACCTGCTATTTCTTTTCTACCTATGAGGATAACTATCCTTAAAAAGTTGGAAATTAGATTTTCCTGATACCTTGATTTGTAAAGAAATACATGTTGGGTTACTTAGTGTTTTATTATCCTATAAGTAAATATATAAATAACTTCTTAATATTTCTTCATGGTATAATCTTCAACATCAGAACTAGACTGACCTGATTCCCCAAGCATCACTCTTCCTCCCTTTATTAAAGAGAGATACTATGTCTTTCCTTCACCTTATCTCAGTGTTCTCTTTCTTCCAAGGAGCTTTCCTATCTCTGTAACACCTCAGGATAAAAACCGAAATCCAAACTTAGGCTGGGCTATATTTTTTTTTTCAGGATTTGTCTGTAAAGTGTTATCAGATCCTTCTCTTTGAATAATTTAATTTATTAGAACTGGTTTTATTCTGTTCTTTCCCTCTTCTGGCATTTATTTCTATCCTTTCAATTATTATTTTTTAAGAGTGTGTGTGTGTATGTGGAGGGGTGTGGGGGGATGTGGGGGGGTGTGGGGGTGTGTTGCATAATTAGTCATAACCTTTTCTGTAAAAAAACAAAGGGAAAAAAGGTTCTTTTAATTTTTTAGCTCTTCAGAGCAGTCCACTTGAATGGTCTTCCTCCCTGATAAGTAATGGAACTAGACTTTCTTTTTCTCTTCTTCTTAGTATCTACTGTATTGTCATCTCTTACCTCTTATGTCTTTAATGTTCGCAGAGAACTGCAACTCTTTTCTCTCCTTAACCTTTCTGACTTTATGCTTGCACACTTGCCCTATTTCTTTATACCCATCTTAAGTAATATATCATTACTTGTACTTTGTGAATGACCTTTTTGATTTCAGTGTCATCAAATAACTACTGAAGCAGTCAAATACACATCTTATGCTTTACTCTTGCCTGTGGACTGAATTCATTAGCTGTTGTGTATATAGGATTTTTATAGTGAGTGTATTCCCTTTTGCTACATAATTTTTTTCTAAGATAAATTAAATATTTAACTTACTGAGGGCAGCTTTTTAAAGTGTATTATTTTCCTTCCCAACCCTATTTCTTACTAAGTACTTTCACAGAAATTACTTTGAATATTCAGGTTCTTAGGTTCTTCCATTTTTAAGTCAGAAAAAAAGTCAGTTTAGCTGAATATTACCGCTTTATAATTTCTGCAACTCACTAAATCGAAATGTTAAAGTGGAAAGAATTTCTCATGTCACTGAATCCAGTCTACTGGAGCTGACAAGCCTTACAACTGCTCTTCTAAACTGATCCATCTCTGTCTTAAATAGCTTGAGTTTTAATCCTCTAACTGATATTAGAAAGTTGTTCTACAACCTTTCCTTCTTCTAATTTACAACCTGACTGTGCTTACTATATGCACATAATTCTTGTGCCAGCTTTATTCTTTATTCTACTTAATTCTTGTCTTTCATATTGCCTCCCTCTTCCCTTAAAAAGTTACCATCAACACATTTTAAGAATATACTGAGCCTTATATGTTTACTGTATTGTATTTAAAAAAAAAAGATTTAAATATTTAAAATGCTATTACACCTTGTCTTTCCACTGTCAATTATTTTCCCACATCCTCCTTGCTTTCTTTTTCTGGTTTGTTTTGTTGGGGTTTTTTTCACCTTCTCCACAAGCATTCAACAGGTCATCTCATTTTCTGACTCAGAATAACCGTTTACATTCTTGGTATAAAGTATTGTTTTTTCACCTTCTTTCCTGATGTGAGGGCTGCATAAACCTCAGGAATATTTTTGTGTTTTCTGGGATCTTGGTTCCAGTTAGACCTTCAAGATTCGTATCCTTCATTTGTGTCATAATGTATCTCTAGCAGTGGAGTTGAATCAACAAGACTGGATTCAAGTTTGAATTTCTTTAAAGACGAGTTCCCTTTACTAAGGAAATTTGAGGTCTGGGGTTTGGCAGTACTTGAGTCTTTTGCTAAAGTCAGGGTCAGCTTCTGCTTATTAAAGCCAGGGTAACTCCATTTGCATTTGTTCCGATTTGCATCAGTGTTGTTTCAATCAAATGCTGTCTCATGGAATTTAGCTGCTAACAACTGGAGAGTCTTTTAGGATCACTTCAGATAAAGATTTTCCAACACTCAGACAATCGTGATGGAAAATACTTCTACAGCATTCATTACTCACGTTTAATATATATGACTGGGATGAATATAGGATAAAATTTAATTCATTAGTTTACATAACTGCAGTCACTACAGGGATAAAAATCCCTGTATAACATTAAGCACTAAATGAAGCAGAGGAAAGAAGTACTTAGCATTAAATTAAAAAAAGACAAATAGCAATGTAGTTAATTACATTTTAATTCAACTGTCTTAGCATTAAAGTTGTACCTGTGGGAAGATTTCTTTAGCATCTCTTTCACACCAGCTGAAAAAATCCAACCAAATAATTTGTCTATAAAGCAGCCCAGCCCAGCACAAAACAAACAAATAAATAAATACTGGACAATATGCCATTATTTTATCTCCTAGAATCTGAAAATGACTCTACTGGCTCAATGTGTGGCTCAAGCATGAGCACTTAATATGCCTACTCTTCTTTGAATTTCTAAATGTCATTTACCATTCTGGTTACTGGAAAATAGTCTTCAGTGAAGTACAGGCAGAATTAAACATAAGACATTTTCCAGATAATACTTGCACCTTTGAATAATATGTTACTAAAATTATTATCTTTTCCTGAA
The DNA here is from genome assembly GCA_026212715.1 of Elanus axillaris. Lineage (NCBI taxonomy): Eukaryota > Metazoa > Chordata > Aves > Accipitriformes > Accipitridae > Elanus > Elanus axillaris. Next base: position 9,707,509 of record JANZLQ010000065.1, on the reverse strand, counting down.
TGATTTCTCGAAAATGATGGGGGTTTTAAATGTATATGATTTGCTCACTGCTAGTGTTTCTGGGAAATCTAGGGAAAGAAAAGAGTGAAGAAAATTTAGGCTGTTTTTTCAGCCAACAGAGCTTAGACTTTCCTTGTTGAGACAGAATGGCCACACAAGAATACGTTCTCTTTATCAGTCAAGTGTGAGTCCACATTGCCTCGTATTCTGAGCTCCAGACCAGTTCAGAGTGAGGGAAGATTGTCAGGGCCTTAATGGCAGCTCCAGTCTTCTTTCAGGTGCATTGCCTGGATCAGGCCTAAGCAAAACCAGCTGTGCTACAGCCCAAGACATCGGCAGATATTTTCAGTTTAGGACTTCCAGAGAACACTGTGGAGTCGTACTGGGCATAAATGGCAGGGTTTGGGCAGAGGAGCCTGAAGGGATTGGGAACAATGTGTGGCAAGAAGAAGGGGAGTTGAGACAGTTTATGTCTTCTTTGTTTCTCAATACATGAGTCAGTAATTAAAACCTGATGTTAATTAGCTATTAATTAAATTAAGTGAAATTTCTCACATCAAGACTCTTTTGCCAGCAACAAAGCTGTGAGCTCATATTACGTTTAGGCCAAATCAAATAGGCGAGTGGAAAAAAACAAGGTCATGAGACTTGGCATGCTTGAGCCTGGCCATATTGTCCTCTGGCAGTGTAGTTAGAACTCTAGTATTTTATAGTTGTGCCACATAAGTACTCAGAGATAATCATAATTAATCATTGATTAGTAGTCATGCAAATATTAAGTAGTGCTTGTTCTCCTGAGTGGATATCAAAGAGAAAATGATAATACAACATTTAGAACAATTGCAGTTTTCGCTAGCATTCGAGGAAAACGCAGCGTGAAGTTTAATACTAAGCCACACAGGGCTAATGAATGCATTTTCTCTCCTGCTTCCATGAGCAGCTATGGTGCTGTTCATTAGTTCTTATACAATATTCATACCAGCTAATGACAGTAACGCTAGCACTGGTAGGCTCTTAGATGCTGAGATGTGATCGTATCAGCATCGAGTGACACCGGTTTAGTAAAAGAAACTTCAGCTTTTCAGGAAGTATGTTTTTAAATATTCTACTATGTCCATAACTGGCTTTCTTCTCCTATAGTATTGGAGAACTTGAATTTATAAACTGTAGAATATAAAGAAGCCCCTGCTCTGAACTCTTTCTGTAATTGGTTCTATTACAGCGATATAAATAAATCTGTAGGATCTGGGGGCAAATCCATATCTTCCTATTACTGTGCCCTCATGCAAAATCTTATTTTTGATATGTTATCATTGCCTTTTTTATGTTGCAGTAGATGTAAACCCAAATATTTTTCTTTCCTCAATCCAGATAACTCAGCATTGCTTGAAGTAATATTAAAACACACATCTCTATGTCTCTTCAGATGTGATTACATTTTAGTGTTCCATCACATGGGCCTATACAGATGAAAGATGTGGTTATTATTTCAGTTGAATTTATGGCATGTTCCAGGTATCTTTGGAAAGATAAAAATAAGTTTAATTCAATCTTCAGGACTGAGATATTTCTAAACCACTTACTGCACCACTTGAAAAACTATCTGATATTGTTTTTAATTCAGTGCTCATTTAATGTTAAGATGTGTGAAAACCAAGAAAAAGTATTAAGAGATCCCTATCATTTGTATCAGCTATTGATTTTATTGGCAATTGTATGTGCTCAGCATCAAGACTTTAAATGAAGGCTGTTGAATGCCTTCATACATTTAATTTTGAATGAGTGTACAGAGTTTAAACTAAACCATATTATGTTTAATGTTTCAAAAACTGGCTGGTCTGGTCTGATGTTCTTCAGAGCCTTTTAATTTCTTGTTGCTAGCTCTAATTCAAGCGAGATGGCTAAACAGCATTACTAACCAATATGTCTCTTTTACAAAATCAAATAAAATTCTGGTCCTACCCTAACTTCTGGTAAGACATACTCTTACCCATACCCTCAAATGGGGCAATATCAAAACAGAAGCAAGGACTGAGCAGATGGGGCAACCGTACTACTTCACTAGTCCGATAGTTTGCTTCTGTTTCATGACTGAAACAAATGTGCATTACACTTTCGAAAAACATGCTCATTTTTCCTCATGGGAATCACTTAGTCTTCCTATCTGCAGCAGAACATGTCAGCTTCTTGTTCACCAATTATGGAATTAAAGAGCAGCTCAGTGTTCCCTCAGGACAAACAGAAACAAAATAAATTGTGACTATATTGCTATCATACCAGTTATGTCCCAGGGGCCAAGTTGAGAGTGAATAGGCAGAGATAGTTGAGGTATTTCCTAATTTTTGACTGCTTGACTTTCAGCACTAGTGCTGATCTTTTAATGTAATTTTGTTTGTAATAGTAAGAAATTGGATTAGTTTACTTGCCTGTGTGTCTATTAGCTGTCTTTTAGAAGTAGAGAATCTAATCAAAACAGGAGAACTCTTTTATTTGTTTTTCCTCTTGGTTTTCTCTCTAGAGTGCCGTAGCATTCTTGTTTCTTTTATAGGTTTGTCAATCATTCTCTTCAGGGTTCTTTACCTTTCTTGTGGCATCTGAATTCTGTTTGCTCAAAATTTAAGAGTCTTTATTTTATCATCACTTGTCCAATACTTCTTTTCAGTTCCAAGTATAGGTCATTATTATGTAGTGTCTTACCTTTCATTTCTTTCCCTGAGTACTGAGCGTTGAGTTGAGGTCATTGATCATACCAGAATTATTGCACTTGTCAAGTTTACATTCCAATTCTTATTTCAAGTATACTTTTAATTTTCACTGAGTGTTTTAGTGAAATCTGTTTATGGCACTATTACAGTTTTCTTGGATTAAATCTCCCTATGCCTTCTACAGCTACTGCTATATGAAATGAATAATACTGAAGCCACAGTAACTTGAAAAAAAGGAAATACTATGACATATATTTTAATATAGGTCTATGTGGTAAAAGGCATCATATATTTCTAAAAGTGATATAGCTATATATACATATGTATATATATGTACATATACATACATTTATGGCCTGCTGCTAAACTGAATATATTCACCTTCTGATTCAAGGCTAGATAAAGCTTGTTTTCATGGCAGTATTGTATCATATTCAAAAAACCCCACACTGAATATTTACTATGCCTAATTTTTCCTGTTACAGATCATTCTCACAAACTTTTCTTTGTGCAATTGACAAAATGTTATGATTTGACAAGTGACATAGCTTCTGGATGCAGTGCTTTCATTGTCTCTTGTGTTACTCTGTTCAGATTTAGTGGAGTTTCTATAATATTAAAAATAACCTTTTCTTCCCCTTTCTCACCCATATTCCTTCAGGACACCCTGCCAGAATCACTGAATGTTCCCATGTGAAACTAGAGTCTTGCCAAACCATGGAGACATAGTACAGGTCCACTGAGAAGAAAGAAATGTTTGTTGGCTCAGGGCCTCTGTGTGAAGAAGAGATAGAAACAAACCCTTTTCCCCTAATTGAGCCCCATGGACATGAATTCCCCCAGCCTATAGGATGCTGACAGATAGACAAGCATTTTGGATTTCTTTCTTTCAAAACAACTTTCAGACATCATGCAGGTGAGCAGCTATCAGACTTTAGTGATGGGGATGAAGGGAATAAGAACAGCTTCATCAGTCAAACCTGGATCAATATACGACTTCAAAACCACCTTAGTCATGTAGAAATTAGCTAGGCAGGGCAGCCTGTGTGTATGGCAAAGTTGCAACAAAAGCAGTACCTAGAGGAAAAAAGAAAAATCTTCCACAATAGGACGATTTCGCTTGTAATTCTGTGCCTTGATTCAGTAGGCTAGCTAGAATAGCCCAAGGAAACACTACCAGTACAAACAAATGGATTGCAACACAGTCCCTGTACATATCTTAGAGGAATTTTGTTTAGTATTCTCCTAACATAGAATACAGTAAATGTTTCTGTGAGCCATATTGATTGTTTTTACAAACTAGATTATTTCGGACAATGTTCCAGTATCTTAACTATGGATGGTGGCAGCTGAATTATGGAAGGCTCTTCTGCCTTATTAGTAGTTTCTCACTGAGATTTTAAAAAACTTTTTATTTGGATGGTTTTTGCTGAATTACATTAATATTTCATAAGAAAGACAAAATGTACAGAAGATGCTAATAGTAATGTTAGTCTCTAAAACTGCTGAAAAGAGCACAGTTCCAGTTCAATATTCTTGGTAAGAATCCGGACCATTATGTCTTTAAGGTTTACATTACGGATCATTTACTCAATTCTTCTGATATGGTGGAATGATATATGATATCATATGATATCACTGTGATATAATAGACCACATTCTTTTATCCTTTCACCAAAAATTTATTTGAAGAGCATCCAGCACAGGATATTTCTCATAAAACATTGACTTTGAAAGCACTGAGAACTGAGGGCTTTTTAACTTGCATTCAGTCCTTTATTTTTTTCAAGTGTAAGTGTATATATAAACATGTAATGCATATGCATATGTGATGTATATGCATAAAGTAATGCATATATACATAATTAACTGCACCAGAATTATATTTCAAAATAAATTATTTTTTTAAAATAAAGTAAAAGTTAAAGAGAAAAACTGATATTTTTCTTCTTTTTTTTTAAAAAAACCCAACACCTTAGTCTATCTAGTGTGTGTCAGTTTGATTATGGCCTATTAATTCCTCCTGTAACTGTAAAGGATAGTGACCTTTTCTTTTTATATAGACAGAAGTTTCTATAAATTTGAAAATTCAATACTTCATGCCGTTGCATGTGCCTGAAAGGGCTCTTAAGGGTTTCTTAAGGGTCTTTTCACATAATGTTGTCATCAGGTTACCTCTGAGGACCTGTGTTACTCTCAGAAATAGTGTTGAAGGCCTGAGGGTTACAGTAATAGTCTGCCTCCCCCCTAACTGTTGTGACCTGTCAGAGGTTCCACAAATAATTCCCCTGAGGGTCTTAGGGCTTCTGCTTGCTTGCAGAGCTCTTACCCCGGGTTTATAGCTGATAATGGTAACTCCCCAACAAAAGGATTTAACAAAGACAAAAAGCTCAAGTTCTGAAGGTGGTGAAGAAGAAATTTTTCCTAAAGTTGTATCTGTAAGAGTTGTTGGCAGCTTTATTTGTTTCTGTCACTGTAATTTGATGTGCAGCTGACTTCTTGGTAACATCTGAGAGTTTTCTCTAATAAATCCATCCAGAGATGTAGTGTGCTGACCGGTGTCTTTGATCTCCCCTTATATTCCCATTCTATGAACTTTTGCTCTGTAGATCTAAGTTTTCTACAAGATAGGAGGAGTGTTTTCTGACCTACAGTGAATGAAGGAATGTGAAGTAGTTTGTGGACTTTCGGATGTAATGCCTGCTATACAGTTGTAAAGCATTAGGTCAAAACCTCAGATGATTCGTTTAAAACCTTGGTCACCCTGAAACTGGGAAGCAGAGTAAAATGTCTTGACCAGCCTGGCACAGCTAGTCTGCGGGCAATAACTGTTGAATTCAGTTTTCCTGAGTCAGGTATCAGGTCTGATATTTTGCTGCTTTGCTATTGAAAGATTACCTACCTAAGGAAAATATTCAGTTTGTAAGACTCAAATATATTTTCCTTAATGTAAACACATGAGAGTTTTTCAGATTTTTTCATAAAAATGACATCTCCTCCTTTCCCTTAAAGAAACTGATCAATAACCTTTAAATTTTTTACCGTTTAAGACTACAAAATTTTAGATTTTATTAACATCTTTTCTCTCAATTATTTAGCTCCAGGCTTCAAATATTCAACTGAAATGGATGGTAGTTCACTCTATAGTCCTAAAATGAAGCTTTGTGGTACACGTAAAAGCACTCATACAAAAAAATATATTTCAGTGATCTTTCACTAACAATGAGATAGCATTCAACTTACAGTTTCCATTAACCATAGCATTACTTTCATTAGTTTTCTGAATTTAATAATGCCTTTGTAAAATTATCCCACGTTAGTAGTGAGTTCCATCTATAACCAGTAAGCATATAGCATTTTTACTTTCTAAATATATAAATAAACATAATTTTCCTAGGAGTTAGTGAAAAGCTGTTAAGTCATTATGCTGTTCACTGAGAGTCATTTGGGAACTGTAAGACTCTACATGGTTCTCATTAAGTGAAATATCTGCAAAGATAATACATTATTGTGTAGGCTGCTTAAGAAATTGCTGTAAATTAGCACTTTAATATTTGACCTAATATGAATCAGTACAATATAAACTACGTGCAAACAGCATAGATCAGGATTAATGGATTTTCCAAGCTTGTCTGAAATTAAATTTGAAACCACTCTGAAGAATATTTTAGTGATAATCTTCATAGCCTGGGTCTGCACTGTGGAACCCAGTTCTAGCCATAGGATCCAGCTGGATGTTGACCCACAGGCATACTGTCTCTCTGTCCCTCTGAGACCTACTTTTCAAGGATGGGAAATGTAGGCCAGAAATACATATGTAGCACATTCATAACAGCTCTTCACATCTGGACAAGAAAGGCAATATGGCAGTGGGTTGCACTGTGGCTCACTTGCCTGTTCTCTATGTAAGTTGGGCAAATTACTGGCCATCAGGACCAGGGATGCTCCCAAACTGTGAGAAAATACTTCAGGTCTATCTAATGAATCAAACATTTATGAACCACATGAGCTGTTTTTCCTTGAAAACTCCTTCCTCGTTCAGAACCTTGTTAGATATAATCATATGCATGCCCATGTAACCAAAGCAAATTAAGAGTTTTAATGTCAAGTTGTGATGGGTTGACCCTGGCTGGACGCCAGGTGCCCACCAAAGCCGCTCTGTCACTCCCCCTCCACAGTTGGACAG
>JANZLQ010000065.1:9647697-9691243 GCA_026212715.1 Elanus axillaris | reverse complement strand
CCTTCCCTTCCCTTCCCTTCCCTTCCCTTCCCTTCCCTTCCCTTCCCTTCCCTTTATATAGTTGTTTAATAATACTTTCAGAATTGGAGTCCTCTGCCTTACTTTTGATGAAAATACTACTGATTTATTGGAGGTTCACAGTCAGATTTTCAGCTGGCTTTATTCATTTAAATAAGGCATCTAATTCAGATGCCTACTTTTTCTAAGATTTTACTGTAGTCACTGGAAGGAGATAGCACACTTCAGACTGTGATTTACCTCCCTTCTGTCTTCTCCCTCCCACTTCTTGTTTCTTCCCAGAGGTGACTTTTGAACTACTTTTGAGGATGTGCTATGAGGATGTGGTTTTCCTTGAACATTGGTAATACTGAGTGTTAATTATTACATTCTAAAATATAGATGACTGAATATTATTTGCATTTTAATTGTATTACAGATAATAGAGTATCTTTCCCACTGGGCTAAAATGTTAGTAATTACCACAGTCACTCCTAATAAAGTTGGTGAGATTTGAAAAGAATATTTTCATTTCTTGTCTTTCAGTTTCTGGCTTGGACTTTCAAATGGTAAGGCATTCTGCTAGGAGAGTTTTCATGTCTTTCTTATGAGCTGTTGTAAGATGACTTTGCACTGAAATTTTCATTTCCTGCATCTGGTGGCACAAATGAAGTGTTGTAAGCGGGTTTAATATTTTTTTTATTTTTAATATTTAATTTTCATATTTAATGTTAGGTAATAGTAGTTTTAGCTGTCTGCTAATGTCAGAGATTACAGCCCAGGAGTTTCGGATTAGACACTCAGGAAAGAAAAATCCGCTAGAAGGGCAGTGCGACGCTGTCACCGGCTACGCGGGAAGGTTGTGAAATGCCCTTGGAGATTTTCAAGGCTTGGCTAGACAAAGGCACAGCTGGCCTTTTCCAGTGTTGGGCATAGCCCCATTCTGTGTAAGAACTGACCTACATGAACTCCATAGACATCCCTCCCAACCAGCGCTTCTAGCATACTGCGATAATGCTGTGGCTCAGTAAAACAGAAAAAGTAAAAGGAGTCAGCTGCCATGACAAAGGTTGTATATCAGGATAAGCATCCCAGAGAATTACAACCTTTAGTCTTCTTGATTGCCAGGAACCGCTCGATATAACACCAACATGCTGTGCTAAAAAAAAACCTGATCAGTCCTCAGGTGTAGGTGATAGAGTAGAGAGAGGTATATCACAAGCCTCAGTCTCTCGATTTTCATGGCTTATTTTTGTCTGATAAGGGGTTGCACCATTGCTTGCTCTGGGCTGGCTGCAAATTATGGTTGTGTCCTTGTGACCCAAGTCAAACAGCACAGCCTAGGCAGGACAAACAAGGGACTAGATCTAGGGATTGTTCAGGTGGTCTCTAAATCTCATATATCACTGTGTTACCATCAAAGGGTGATTCATGGTCAGCCTTATATAACTGGCAAGTGCTAACGGAGTTTTAATTGATGTACCTATATTTTTTTCTACGTAAATTCATTGTTTCCTCTTTGCTATAAGCAAATCCATTACTCCTGCTATACCTCAGCATAACTGATAGAGTTACTTCAGAGCACAACACAGTGCTTTTCTTCTCATATTTTCACACATCACTAATGCAAGCAGACTCACCCACAAAACTATTTAGACTGTATGGTCTCCTCAAGTGTCTTTACCCTAGTAAATGCTCCTGGATGCATTATGGAGATTCATCACTGAATGTAGGAAAAGAATAATTTCCTTTTTATATTCTCTTTAATGCTGATAAATCAAAAATGATGATAGGTTAAATTTGAAATAATAGCCACATCCTACAGGAATGTGCAGCAAGGGAAATGGATGTTACTTTATGGAATGACTGTAAAGAATGAAGTGTTTAGGTAGAGATTAAAAACTCTCCTACAAACAGCATTCATCATATTTTGCTCTTAACGGGAAGGCCATCATACTTGTGTATGCTAATGCTATTTCTGCTGTTCAAATAAAAAACTCCGTGCAGGGATCAGTCTTTCAGGTAACAGTAAGCAAACTCAATACTTTGCTGTGACATCTCTATTGTAGTTCACATTTTACCTCGTTTTTGATACAGATAAATTCTATTACTGTGCCCTGCCTGCTTAAATGAAAGATACATCTTTCTTCAAGATTGGGCAGATCAGTGAGGGCCATAAAATATTAATGATGAAAGCTTGGGGAATTAGATGTGTCTGTGACTATAGGTTTATCTTGTTGGCAGAGCTTTCTCAGTCTAACCTATTTCTTTTGTGTGATCTCCATCAGAAATGACATACTGTAAAAAATATTATGCCTGTTCAGATTAAAATATATGTTGTTTTTCAGACCAGATAAAGGGCCTGAATTTTTTATTTAATGATCCAAGTTTATTTAACAGCTTAATAAATTTTGCAGCGCAGTTTTGTGTTCAAAAGCAGAACTGTTTGCCAGTATGCAGTTTCCTTTTATTTCTCTTGCTATCACACTACTCTGTAGAATGTGGTTCCTCACATGGAGCCAGAAGAATGGATAGAAGAACAGAGAAAGAAAGTGATAGCTTCATTTGTAATCTTGTGCCACAGCAGGGAAAAAATACTTAACCAGCTAGTTGCCATGGTGGTTACAGTGTGTGCTGCAGGAGAAGCAGTTAAGAGACCTCTAGCTTTTGACTAGTCCCTGTTATCTGGGGATTGAAGGGGAATGGGAAGTGATCATAACCTCTTCCTTTCCAATACATTTTTGTATCTTATGTATTCGGGCCTTGCTTTGCTTATGTTAAACTAAATTGTATCAAATCTTCTGTTCCAAAGGCTAGAGGACTAAGTGAACTTTGGTTGAGGGATATTTTCTTTTATCATCCTTGTTGCACTGCCTCATAGTTCTTGATTTACATCTTCATTAGCTGCAGTTAACATAGGTTAGTTAAATAGAAGCAACTCTTGCACTGAAAAGGCAGCCAGTATTTTCAAATCAATGTTAACCTGTGCAGGGTAGATTTTAATGAATTATCCAGATAGCAACATGCATAGGAATGTGAAGAATAAAAGGAATTACATAAGAACAGGTCATGCTAAAAGTCCATGAGTACAATTATCTGTCTCTATTAATAGTCTGTAACAATGTGGATTTTTACATCCATGATAAATTAATTGCATACTACTAGGAAGATTTTGCTTTTTCTCCTCCTACTTCAATCATGCTGCTTGCCATGCATTTGTTAATTCCATGTTCTTTTGTTTACTGCTGTGATGGGATTTTATCAACTTGCTTAAAATAAAATTTGGAGAAAATGGTTCTGCTTCTCTGGACGCCTCAAAAATTATGCTGAGTCTCTAAAGACAGGAGTAATCTCACCTAACTTTAGTCTTGCAAATGTGGAATAAATGGAGAGACACAGTCTGCCTATTCAGAGTACCTTCCTTAAATAGTTATCTTAGCATGGGTGTAATTACTTTATAATGACTACCTATGTAAGTAGCTTAGATTACATGACTAAAGCTTAGGTGACTAAAACCATAGGATGAATTCTTTCCTAATGGTTGAAAGCATTGCCAGTTCTGTTGACATTACTGTCAGCCAGCTACCAGAAGAGTACTGCCTTCAGGGCTCAAATTGTGGTAGTAGTGACACAGGAGTTATTTCTTGGTTTTATGCCTTGGCCAGACACTAGTATCTCCAGTCTGTCTTTTTGATTACCCTATAAAAAATGTTTCCCATCAAAACTCCTTGTTAAATTTATACTTCCACCAACAATGGGGACTTGAATCTCATGATCTTCCAGTGGCAAACTCCCTCAAATTCATTATCCAATATTGTCTCCTTTCTGTCCATTTCTATAGCTCCTTGGAAATCGGGAATTTGACAGTCCTCCAGTCTATGAGCTATACCCAGGAGGTTCCAAAGTTGATGCAGTTTCTGGGCTCTGCACACATTTTTCTTTTTGTCTGTAGCTTCCCATGTGTGCCAATGCTGGTTTGCTGAGAGTATTTCCAAGAGTCAGAAGGAGTGAGGAGTTTCTGGTGCGACCTAAGCAGGACAGTCTGGTGCTCTACTGGAAATCCTATTCCTGTGGAACATTTTTAACATTCTGTTTTCCATTCTTATAAGAATATAACAATTTTCTCAAAATGTTGGAAAAGAAATGTAACTTTCAGGGAGGCTTGATACTCTGTAAAAGACACCTATGGTGTCAAGATTCCTCTTGACGTGACCAGAAAACCTATTGCACAGCACAGTTCTGTCCTGTGCCCAGTGTGCTTCACAGATCAGAGATAAGGTGGCAGTGGTGGATGAGAACACTAGCCCTAATTGGTCTTATCCCTACCAATCTCCTATTTTTTTACCTCATTTTTTTGTCTATTAAAAGGGAAAAAAAAAAGAAAAGGAAAAGGAAAAAAAAGGAAAAGGAGCTTTCTTTTACTCAAGACTAAAATGAAATACCAAGTTATATGTTTCAAAACCACAAGAAGAATCAAGCAGTTTGCTATGTCATGTTGGCTTTTTTGCATAGTGTTAAATGAAATCACACATCACTCAGACTTTCTAATTACTAGTATGCTGCATGGAGGAAGTCTTTCAGTAATTAACCTTTCAATTAATCAAAGTACATTTTCTGCTTCTCTCCATCTCCAACCTATTTTATGTTTTTCCTCCCTTTATTTTTTATTATCTGCTTTGTGCTCTAGATCTTGCCTTTGAAATAATAAGATCAAGTCCCTGATTCACAGCTATCCAAATTTTAAGCAACACTGTATGACGACAGACAGAGCACAGGGTAAAGCTTATTTTAATTTTAATAATTCTGAATTAAAATATCACTTTTAAATAATAGAAAAATAACACCCATGACCTATTTTTCTTGGCTAAAATCATGTACACTCATAAAGGTGTTCAGCTTTTCATTCAGCCTCAAAGGTTATTCATTTTAGAAATGTAGAACTCTTTGTAAAGAGGGACATAATTGTTCCTTCTTTATACAATAGAACATCAAACTGAAAACTGAGCCCACATATCACCTGCAGATTTTCTCTTCGTTTGCCACAGTGTTCCCATTTTTTAATCTCCATTTCTTAGATAGTAATTTTTGTCATTGTACTCTATAAAAATATGGAGCCATTTACAAAGTGCAGTACAAGTAGGAAGCTTACAAGCCAATATATGCAAATATGAAAGTATTGATGATTTTATGAAGTTTTCTAAGCATGCAGAATAGAGAGGTCCGGTGAAAAACCTCAGAAATAATAGTCTATTTTATAAAGTAATAAAAAAGTGGAAACTGATAAATATAGTTTTCTGGAGCAAAGAACAGTATAGAAAATTTTCTTTTTCTCTTCTATCTATTTAAGCAAATGTAATAATGTACTTCAACTCAACTACATGGCAGAAACTAAATGCTAAACAGTCAGCCTAAGTGGTCTGCTAGTTGACCTGATGTTTTATCAATATCTCTGCTGAATTAATTAATCATTATCTTCTGTATATGTGGGCACATATTTTTTTCTTACACATACACTTAAAAAAGACTACAAATGAACTGTTAGAAAGCATCCCATTGGGAAACAACATCGACCTACTTCTGAGGGTTGCAATATTGAGGGATTTACCAATGTGCAATTTCAATGCATATTTTTTCCATTCAAAGAAATTGCTTAGGCTATTTAGAAATTTTGGCTAAAAAACAGGGGTCAGCTTTAACATGGAGGTCATCATTAACAAACTTTATGGGTCACAGTGGGACACCTGCCTCCCAGTTTACTTCTCAGCAAGAGAAAATATAGTTTTAGTTTGATGTCAGTAAGAAGCAGCTGAAATCAGAGACAACTCTCTAGCTTCTTTTTTGGTAACAAAGTTATTCATTTGGTTGCATTATTAGAATTACAAAAGAAAAAAATTAATTTACTTTCAGCAAGGAAAGATTGAAATTGTAATGCTGAAAAACATAGTAAAGGAAGACTCAAACATGAAAAAAAGCCTTATCTTGCACTACTGAAGAAAACTTTTCCCAAACCTATTGTTCCCAAGTCTATTTTCTACCTTTAACAGGCTCTTCAGGACTGATAAGAACTGTATGAAGAGTACTGTAAATGTTCATGCAAATCCACTTTTTACATATATTTACTTCAGTTAAACTTACACTTTTCCACTTTCTTTTATATGAATATACTTTTGACTAAATTTCCAGATCCAGCACTATGCAAAAGATGAATTTTAGAATTCAGACTACATCAAGAAATGTTTAGATACCCATCAACTGGACAAAGAAACATTTTATGACATATCTGAGAAATTATAACAAACATGATAAAAATATTAAGTATTCCCAGGGAACAATTTTAATCAAGTCAAAGAGACTGGAAGTAAAAATCATTACAAATATCTTAAAATATCTGAATTCATAATTTATTATGTGTCTTCTCCAAAGAAAAACAAAATCTAGAAATAGGCTTAATGTGTTAGATAAATTATTCATTGCAAATTATTTTCATAGTAATAATTAGGAAGCAATTCATTTGTTGGTTCTACACCTGCTTAAAATTGGAACTGTCCTGTCATGAATCAACCCCTTCCTTCCAGATTAGTTTACACATTTCCTTTCAATATTTGTATTCAGCAGGTTAAAATGTTAAAATACAAGCTGATACTAAGCAAAAACATAGGTGTCCGGTATTTTAATTTCACAGACTGCTGTTTCGGGTTTATTTAGCAGAGAAGTGTGAATTAAACTAGTGTTATATGCAAATGTAGCTGAATAGCTTGTTGCTGCCCTAATTAAAACATCTTGTCAGCAAATACTTCAGGAATATGAATTTTAATCATACTGGGTTTGGAGGAATATCTCAGAGTGAATGGCATTTTTTTTTCTAATTTTTTTTTTTAAATAACAATAATAGCTAACATAGTTTTGGCATAATCAGCTATCTGGAAAAGTATTATCATAGAATCATGGAATCATAGAACGGTTTGGGTTGGAAGGGACCTTAAAGATCATCTAGTTCCAACCCCCCTGCCACATGGCATATAGCAGTAAGTCTGACTGCTTTTCTGCATCAGGAAAAGATCTTTTACAAATTAACATTATGATTGTATTTAAATTTAATGAGAATATCACTGCTAACAGACCAGCAAAGGGACTGTAGTGCTGCCTGTTCAAAACAAGCTTTCAAGTAACATCCCAGAAAATATACTTACTGATGTGGTGCACTGATCTCCAAACATCAGCTATGAAATCATGAGAAACAAAGGAACCGATGTAAAAAGATTAAGCTTTATGTCAATAGAGGCAATAACTTTATTAATTTAATTATGCCATACAGTGAGCAAATAAAGAATAATACAATAAAGATGATGGCAAATTTATGTGCAACAGTTATATAAAATGCATTCAGACATGATTATACTGGTACAGAATAAATAATAAAAGAATGAACAGGAAAAGTAAAAAGTAAAGGACATTAAAAAAAACACTAATGAGGAATTAATGTTGTAAGAAATTTACTTAGGTGAACTGATTAAGCTTCAAAAAAATCTTGGGTGTCTGTAGGTGGGAACATCTGCCTGAGCAGAGACATTCAGGGTCAGAGGAATGTAATCTCTGTGATAAATGTCTTTATTATCATAATAATATGAAATACATTACTCTACACAATGTAATAAGATAATATTGTATGGTTTGGTCTTAATTCAAAAAGCTTAAAAAAAATACATTTACAGGTGACCGCAATCAAGTTGTTTCTTTTTAAGGTTTGCTTGTAGAATGTTAAATTGACATAGGTTGCCTGTTAGCGTCATTCATTACTAAATTACTATTCAACCTTTTATTTTATTCTATTCTATTTCTAATAGTTAACATACCCTGTTTCGTAACTCCCTAACTGAAAGTAAATGGCAGGTCTACAGTCATGCAGGATCAGGTTTACCTGTTTGTTCATACTTTGCACATTAATGAAGACTGTACAAATGCTGGGTCTGAACAGGGATGAGGGAGGATTTCTGGTTGTCCTTCCTAGCTGCCCACGTAGGGTAAACGTCCTTTAGGAAGGAGGATAACTTTGATCTTTTTCTGAGAGCAGGTGAGCATACGCAGGTGGGAGAAGGGCTTACAAGAAAGCCGAGGCTGTGGAGGGAGAGGCAGACACAGACAGCAGAGACCCCCCAGCACGGACGAGGAGCAGACACGTAGACTGGTCTTGGGGATGATTGGGGAGTTTTTTTCCCTGCAGAAGCAAAGTGAACGTGCAAAATCTGTTGCAAGCAGGAAGCTACTAAATGTTGCTAATCTGGGAGATTTCACGGAGCGCTTGTTACCAAAGTCTTTTGTTTCTATTCTGTCTCGATTTGAGCTTCTTTTTTCCTAAAAATGTAACCAGTTTTGATTTCTGTTCTAATAAACCTCGCCGTAGGTGTTCAGAAACACCTTGGGTGCTCCGGTATGAGCTGCTCTTGCAGTTTAACCCCAGCAGGTTGTGAAGCAGGTGGGTGCGAGCCTCGACGGCTGCACTGCTCCCGTTGGGAACACTGGCTGAAGGCAGCCATGAGTGGGGCTTTTTCAAATTGGCATAAGGCTTATCACTACAGTAATTCTTTGAAAATACCTTCAAAACATGTGCTTGGGAATGTAAATTTGTCATTTTATTGGTCACAGAAGTCATGGTCTTAATGGTGATACTGAATTTATGATACATTACCTACCTCTTGCTAGTTTATACACTCTACATATGGTAACTACTTGTCCATCCATCCTAGAGGACATAAGTAAATACTACCCCTGCCTTGCTATTAGTCTTATTACAAGTCAAAATAGTTGACTAGCATTAGTTAAATACTAATTAAGTCCCCAAAACATATATAGTTAAAGTTTACTATTTGTTTCAATCTCTTAGAATCAGTTTCATGTCCAGTAGCTTTTAGATTGTAAGCAGATTCAACAAAAGACATTTTTATAGTTTCCTTACATTTGCTTAGACCTTCATATTTGCAACAACATTGCTGGTTGTTCCTTCTCCTTCGCTGTACTCCAGTTCTTAAAATCTCATTTTGCAGGCTAAGCATTACGTTAGTTAACCAGCAGTTTCCAGGAAAGTTGTTATTAGATAGAAGGTAATTTTTTAAAGAAATGTTGAATATTTGCTGTATTTAATGGATATGGAAGATATTCTTCCATACAGATTTTGTGGGTAGAAAAAATTGAAATATATTTCTAATATCTAGTCCTTTTAAGTACTATATGATCCCTCTAATCTTATACAGCTCTATAAGGTCCATTATCCCTCCACAGTTATACAGCTCTACAGTCTTATATATGAGCATCCTGAGTAGACTATGTTTAATTTATTACACATAATTGTACGTGCATACAAGTATGCATTACATTCATCATGTAAGCATTGTCTTTGAATCATTTTTCCTCTGGTGTGCATAGCGCTACTGCTGAAAGTTCCTTTAAATAGTCACAACTACACAATCTGGGTTTATATGGTTTTTTTCCTATGTGAAAATCACAGATTCTAAGCAGTATTTTACTTCCTGACATACTAGCTAAAACATGCTGAGATATATTTATATCCATAACCAATGACACATTCATTTTACTGCTTAACTAGGCAATAAAAATGCACAACAGCATTTAAAGGATAACTTATCATGCTGAATTCAATCATATTTTAGAAATGAGCCTCACTGTTGTGCCTGTTGATACATGTTCTGTACTTGGACTCTCTCCCACCATGAAAAAAATTGAGAGTGTGGAAACAGGCATTGGATCAAAACAAAACAGAAGGATCTAACTATTCAAATAATTTACATTTACATTTTTGCACTTCTTTGTAAGTCATTGCACACTGTAAGCCAGTAGAGAAACACAAGCTACATTTTCATGTAGTTTAACAGAAACAACAAATCATAAAAAGAGCACTGTGTACTACTGAGCTACAGAACCTGAAATATTAAAGGGGAAAAAAACCCCACCAAAATGCAGATAAAGTATGACCTGTAATTTATTTCTAATCATCTTTGTTTCTACAGATATGCTAATGAAGAATAACTAAGCTGTTTACTGCACACACACTGGCTGGAATATAACGCCTTTGGGCAACAAACTGTCTAACTTTTCAAGTAGCCCTTTGAAATAATGTATTAACATAGTTAAAAGGTATCTCGTTTCATCTATTGATGTTACAAGGTTATATCATATTGGTCACGGTCATATCAGAGGTCAAAAGGACATTGAAAGTCTAGGCTGATGTCTAACTGCAATCCAGGTGTATTAGAAAGTGACACAGAAAACAGTGATTTTATGTGATGATGGTATAGATGTGGTTGCCAAATATTGAAGTAGATAATCTTCATGTCACCTCATCTGACCTATGTAAAAACTGAAGTTCTTGCTCTTGATCTTGGTCTTGTGCTCTCTCTCTCGCATTAGTGGGAACAACTGAATTCATCTTGCTTGTTTTAAATGCCTAGGAAACGTATGTTGCCCTCTGAAGGGTTCAATAACTACCCGTTGACTACAGAAAAAGTTCAGAATCTACTCTAAATAGGAATCTAACACTGACAGGATAGAATGAAATGAGATAATTCTCACAGTTGAAGGCCTGCAATATCTTAATAAACTTTATAGAAACTGTTTTGACCAGCTAACATGCACATATACCTTGAGTATATATATTGTGTTTCCAAGAGAGTTTAGTTATTTAGATTTATGTCAAGAAGGTGATACCATATTGTTATATCTGTACCTCTACTAAATTTAAAGCTAGTCCTCAAAATGCCACGTATCTTTGATGGGGTCTCAGAAAATCAGAGATCACACTAATGCCCTGTTTAAACTTTCTTTCTTTTGAGTTAGCTGACATGCAGCATTAACAGCAGTATGAACTATCCAAAGTTTATTCCAGAAGCTAGCAAGAATGAGCCTAAATCTTCCCTAACTTCAGGCAAGGACATGTAAAACTAAGACCAGCATTTCATCTGCAGTGGGAATGAACCACCCCCACGCAAAGAAACGCACAAAACTTGGAGCCAAAACACATCTCCCTATGGTGGACAGACAACACAGGTACACATAGTGCTGGGGTACGTAGTGCCTTACCCCAGTGTGACAACTTGAAGCTTCTTCTGGAAAAAAAGAAGAGATTCAAGATTGTGGTCAAAAATGTCAACTTTCCAAGCTCTTTGGTGAATCTCAAAGCCTACACAAAAGGTACTATATTACTGCGAGAAGTTAAGAGAATTAGGGTAAATGATGTGTACAATAGATGTCCTAACTTTAGGCTGAAGAGTCTATATGTATCTTTGACTCACCCACAGTTCCTGGCAAGATCAGAATCTTTCAGTTACTGCAGTGAAATGCAACAGCTCTCTGCCTTGCTGTTGTACCATACAGAGAATTTATTCCACTTAAAATGAGATGCTTCCTGTGAATGCATTGAATGAACTGAGTTTCTGATCTTGCCAGGTACTGAGGGTGAGTCAAAGATACAGACAGACCGTAGATTACTTCCCCATTAACACAACTTGAGGGCATGAGTCCACTGTGGCTGTTAAGCCCTTTAATGGGTATCTCTCTCAACTTTCAAATATCCTGCAGTAAAGCTATTAGGATCCTACTGTGGGGCATGCAGGTAATAGTCTGTCCTCTGTGTCTTGTACTGTGATGAATCTATTGAGCGGAAACTCTAGCAGCAGCAAAACTATGTTCTGGGTAAAGCCGGAGGGGAAGCAGCAGAGACCGATATCTGGACTCAGAGCTGGCTTGTGAGATGCATGAAGGGAACTGTCTTGGGATAGACAGCCAAACTCAAGTTTTTTAATGGAGGGTAACTTGCAGAAGTCTACTGCAGGCAAGATGTGCCAGCCATAGGTGGGGACGATCTAGGATCTGACCTCGTGTTATTGTCAGCATTGGGATATTTTTGTGCTCGAAAAAGGTGTAGGTCCATGCTGTAGGTCCATACTTCGGAGCTAGAGACAGTGGTTTATTGTTTATGCATTGCATCTAAAAAGGCAACAAAAGAGACAAATTAATAAGGGAAAATGTGAATGGAATTCTCCCTTTTGGTATCTGTATCTGAGTCAGCCATTTCAGGCTGGTTTTGTAGCCAGTAAAGAGAAATGTGCATTTTTAGAGCACAATTCATCTGACGTATTTTAGACAGCGACTTTTCAATGAGATGAGTCAGTGTACAGATAGTTATTTTTCTGCATCGGCTATAAATGGAGCCTAAGTGTGACTAGCTCAGACATTCACATGGTAGGTGTCTGTGTTTGGTCAGGTGAATGTCATTCTAAGAAGACAATGAAAACCAATAAGTTCTCAAACAATGGGACATGCATCCAATAGACGTATACCCCAAAACTCAGTAATGGAGGAGTGGACTGAAAGTGTCATCTCAGGAACTAGGACTTCATGCATCAGTCAACAAAATTATTATATTCTCCTCTGTTGTAGTCATTCTTGGGAGCCTTTTTAAAAACAATTCTGTCTCTTTTGTTACTAAGGGTCGCTAAATCTATTTACATCATAATTCATTAGAAAACCATAGGGTGCTGGAGATTTTAGGAGCGTTTACAGTAGTGTTTCATATCATTGCTGAGTTAGACTGTTAGTTTCCCTGAGCTCTCTATAATATCACTAAGACCAAGAAGCCTGTACAAAAGGTGATTTAGAATAACATTGCATGGTAGGTGCTCTAAAGGAATCAGTCTGAGCAAAGTAGTATGCATGCCATCACGTAAGACACACTATAAAACGCATTTATGGATTTCAGAAGCTATTTAAAAATAAGAGAGCTAGCCCACCTACAAGGGAGCAAAGCTAGGAATTGATATAAAATGTAGAATAAAAAATCAGATTCTTTTTAAACCTCCCATAGAGCTTTTACATCTATGATTTGCATTTTTACTTTATTTAAGATATTTTGGTTTCTCTTCTCAGTAAAAATGCTTCACTTCATTCCTAGTACATAGGACCAACTAAAAGTTTAAATTAGCAATCAGTCTTGTTTGAACTTTACCTGCAAAGAAATGTAAATGTTTTGGTGAGGAGCTCTTTTACTGTACTTCTTTTTCCCCCTCTAAAATTCTTTTCTTCTCCCCAAACTATACTGTAGCTACTGGTATTGTAAAAATGAGAAAAACAGATGATGAAAATGCACATTCAGACTTATCGAACTTATTCTGGACCATATGGAGGAAAGTTTCTTCCTGAGCATGTGTTGTGTTCAACTGAAATAACTATTTTGCTTATTAACCATATCTTTGTGATATTGATATGATTTAAGTCACAAAAAATTAAAGCCTTCTGTCACTAATCTGAAGCAACATTTTACAGTGTCTTCAGAGGAAAAGTGGGTTGGAAGTTTACTTTAAAACACTCAAGAGAAAATCATCAAAGATGTTTTTTTAAGATTTATTCACTTCCCGCTACCAAGCTTTGTTTATTTAACTATTTCTTGGCAAAAATAGAAAACTCAAAAAGCATTTTTTGCCATTAGAAACTTGACAGCAAATAATATTTTATTGCCATGGCTCAAGTTTATTTATAATAAGTGACATATGGAATAGTGGAAAAGGTCATTTAAGCCTTTATTGATCGTCATGTCTGTCATATGTTAAGGATAAGAATGTCTATTTAACACACCTGATAGGGTGGCCATATCATCCAGCCATTTTGTTGATTTTTTTGTTGTTGTTGTTTAGGGTTTCTTTTTCTAAAAAAATGGAGGGGGTGTCAGGGTGGGAAGTGTCTTGCTTAGGTTACAAAATTATCTCTGACACAACCTAACAGATACCACCAAACATAATGTTAGTAAACAGATAAATTGAAGCTGGAAGCAAAATGGGATAAGCATCTCCTACAAAAATTGGAAACTAATCTGCTACAAGACAGAGGTAGTAATCCCTTCTCCTTCCCCACTATCCCTTTGAATTATGGTGCATCAGTTTAACGAAATAAGTCTCCAGCTGCTCACTGGTTAGCAGAGATTTCCGCGGAGAGATGCATACAGAAGTACGCAGGCTCTGGGGAGAAGTTCCCTACCCAGATGGAACTAGTTTTACTTGGCAGGTCACAGAGATACGGGGTAGCATGGCCCTGCTCACCGAAAGCAGCTTTAGACAAGTCCGTGCGCTCACGGATATCCCATGCTACTCACCTTCATGGATCTGAAACGCCTGTTAGCTCGACAGGTAGCTATTCGTCTGAGGCCTCTTTTCACTCTGCCTCGAGCCGCTTTTCTGAAGTCTACATGAAATCTGATGACTAAAGCTGAAATCATCAGCATGGCAATTGAAAGCTGCTAGTGTACGTGGTCTGCTTCCTTTCTGTGAAGCATTTATTTACAAGGTCTCTAATCCAGCATTACCTCTGGAGGCAGGAGCAGTGATGATACTCCCAACAGCAGCTATTAACCCCTCCCACTACAGATCCTGCTTAGGCTGCATGACCTAGTTGCATTACAGTGCAAGATAACATGTTGCAGATTTTATGGTACCTCTAAAACCAGCTCCATTACTTATACAATCAACAGCAATTAATGTAATAAATCAAGGCTAGACTAGCCCATAAATAGCAAAGTCCACTGAACAGCAAAAATAATTTTAATACTTTCTTGTTAAAAGCCAAATAAATGCAATCAAGGCTACCAGTTTGTTAATCTATTAATAGGTTCAGAGAGATTAGTTGGGTTTCTGATAGGAATCTGGCTGCAGAATCAGCACTGGCAATGCCAAATTTTGGATGTAGCTTGTCCATACTGGATTGCTTCTACTGAAAAAAGTCATCATAGCAGTATACGTTGTGTGTGACAATATATGAAGTTCAGCACACAAAACTCTTTAAAAAAACCAAGCAACAAATGTAGCATTTTATAAAGAATTGTTTTCATTTTATAGATGCTTTTTCATCAAAACTTAACTGTAGTTTGTTGTTTTTCTTTAAAAAGAATAAGCCAATTGTTGGTCCCACACATCCATACATAGTTTTCTAAGCCTTCTCTATAGAATGAGTTATTTTATTGATCAGGAAGCTGCTGTCTGGGTGCTCAGTGGAAAGTCTTAATGAAACACTTATCTTAGAAAAAGATTAGTAATACGGTCAGTGAAAACCAATTTTCTCGCATTTAATCTCCTAATCTATTTTACATTATTTCCCAGGGGTACCATGAACTTCACAGACACATGGCTTTGTGCAAATAATCAATTATATGACAGAATCTCATGAGTTTGAGAGTTGCTCTATAACAGTTAGCCACCTTTCAAAATGGAATTTTTCCTCTTGTGAAATAGTTAAACTTAGTCTAACTAGAGGATAAAGGACCCAGTAACACCATATGTAAAAAAAAAAAAAAAGAAAAAAAAAGAAAAAATTTATTCCAATAAAAATTCATTGCTTTTTGATCTTGGCAGGATACCCCAAATACATATTATTCTGTAAGCTCTGTGAAACAATTGGTAAGGACGACATGCTAGAACATCTTTCAATACCTGACATAGGTCCATCATATACTACACAAAGAGAATCTCCCCAGAAGTGCATACTAATCACAAAAAATGTTACCTGTTCCTCATCATATCAAACCTCTCAGGGTTGTGCGCCTCTGGTAATGCCACCTTCTGACAAGCCATGAACACTGTGAAGCAAGATGACGATGGAGAAGAATCACAACTCAGTGGCTAGCATCACCTTTTGGGTTAAGGTTACATCAAATAGGTGGTCCACTTTAGCCAGACACATGTGCAACCACATGGAGGCTCTTGGTTTTATTCTCCACATCAGATTTACAATACACTAAATGATTGCAGATGACACAAATCTGGGAGGAGTGGCTGATACGCCATGGGGTCGTGCTGCAATCCAATAGGACCTCAACGGGATGGAGAAATGGGCTGACCGGAACCTCATGAACGTCAACAAGGGGAAGTTCAAAGTCCTGCACCAATAACAACCCCGTGCACCATTATATGTTGGGGGCCACCCAACTGGAAAGCAGCTTAGCAGAAAAGGACCTGGTGGTCATAGTGGACATGCAGTTGAAGAAGAGCCAGCGATGTGCCCTTGCAGCAAAGGCAGCTGTGGGAAAATAACGGAAGATTGGTGAGGAGCATTGTGAACATGCTTAAGTGACTTGCAGCTGGGGTGTCAAAAAACACATACATCATACTAATTATTGTTGGTGTGTGTTTGGCAAGCAGAACATCTGTGTTTAGATAACATAGCCCTGTGGTAGGCTTAGAGGCACCCTACTGAACCTGTGTGAGATTCCTGCCCTGCTGTGGGAAAGAGCAAAGCACTGTGCTAAACTACGCCTGTGCGAATCCCTGATACAGAGGCAGAACCAGCAGGTTCAGTGAAGCTCTAGCATGGACTGAGCTCAGCAGTGCCTGCGCTCCCGCTTGTGTGCCTCCACCCTGGCAAGGTAATGAAAAGAAATTTCTTCTTTGCATTTCATCCATGGTTTTGTGGTTGTTCCTGCATCCTGCCTGTGCTGGCTGACACAAAGGCAAGTGGTATTCTGGGCTGCATTAGAGAATGTATTGCCAGCAGGTCAAGGGAGGTGATCCTTCTCCTCTGCTCAGCACTGGTGAGGCCATACCGGGCATGCTGCATCCAGTTCTGGGCTCCCCAGTAAAGGAGTGACATGGACATGTTGGAGAGAATCCAGCGAAGGGCCACAAGGATGATTAAGGGACTGGAGCATCTCTTGTATGAGGAAAGACTTGAGAAAGATGGGACTGTCCAGCCTGGAGAAGAGAAGGCTCAAGGGGAATCTTATCAGTGTATATGACTACCTGAAGGGAGGGTGCAAAGGAGACAGAGGCAGGCTCTTTCAGGACTAGAGGCAATGGGCACAAACTGAAACACAGCAGGATCCCTCTGAACATCAGGAAACACTTTGTTTTACTGTGAGAGTGACGGAGCACTGGCCCAGGCTGCCCAGAGGGGTTGTGGAGTCTCCATCCCTGGAGGTATTCAAAAGCCAGCCAGAAACAGCCCTTGGCACCCCTTGAACAGAGGGGGGTGGACCAGATGGCTTGGATGTCCATTTCACTTAGATGAGGCTACAGGATTGTGCTGTAGAGAAAACCATGACCAGATTTAGCTACGGTCAGATGAAACTTCTCTCATTAAGCCTAAATGGCTTTGGTCAAACACTTACATTGATTTTCTTTTCACCACAAAAATAAGTTGGTCTACTTCTCTGTGCAATTCCATTACATCAGTGATGTCCAGGGTACCTGATTATGGCAAAGGACAAGCTCTTAGCTATAAATTTCAGGTAAAAGACTGTGGGACCTTGAGGCAAAAGTTAGCTCACAGAATAAGTGTTGCTGAGAGATTAGCTCAAATAGTCTGTGCTTTGGGTGGAGGGACTGAGATCTGCAGGGTGTCTTCAGACCAGGATGTCCTAGTTTATTCAGTTTTATGCCTAAAGCTCAAGGAATTTGCTTGCCTGATAACCTGTAGTATGTGATAATCCCTGTACTCACATACTATAGAAATGTACTGTATCATAAATGTCCATAAAAGTTTTAGCTTGCAGTTGATTCTATCAGTGCTTTTATTCATGCCTTCCTTTCATTCATTGATGAGCCAATGGATAAAATCTACTGAATACCTATTGAACTCAATCTCTATCCTCAACTTTCTAGAAATTCTTTCCTCTGAATGGTGCCCAATGCTACTTTCAATGCTCAAGGATTTCTGCCTGTATTTCTGATGCAGCCTAAACCCCAACTCCTGTTTCTCTAAAAGCTTCTAATCTCACTCTCTGGATGTTACAGTGAGCTGTCTCTTCCTTCTGCATGCCCATGCTGTTTTATTTTCCCCTCTGCTTTGTCTCTGTGGAGCAGAACTTCAGGACTATTTCAAATTTTGTCATTTTTTCTTGCCTTCCAGGCTCTTTCCACATACCATTAACTCATTGTCTATATCATTTTTCTAAACCCCATCTTTTACACTACAACTTACCTGAATAAAATATATCCAGCGGTATACACAGCTATCCATCCAGTGATGGATTAGATAGTGCTTTACCGTCTAAGTCAATACATCTTCACACTTCTTAGTCATCTCTTCCCCTTGATTAGACTTGACTCTTCCACGCCAGAAGAAATATGTCACATTTTGCTCAGAGTGCTACAGCCAAAGGAAGTTTTGTGGCTCCATCTTATGCCACTCTGAAGCTGTCAGACAGGAAAGACACTTCATCCTCCTATACCCACATTGAATTTAAGCTCTTTACTTTTCTGTATTGTTTGGTAACTTGCCTCGACTGAAGCATCTGTTTCCTCCCAAACTCTCATCCCTTTTCCCAAACTGCCAGGGTCTGTATATATCCGTATGCTATGTCAGTGTTTGAAATAATCTCTCACTTTCTGTGGATCAAGGATCAATATGCCTTTCAAATCCTTTTTTAAAACCCTCTTCTTTTGCCCGTCCTTTTATTAGTGTTAATTTTGAGCAACCTGCCTACATATATACCTCTTTTTTAACTTTCTGGATCTAGGATATAAATTTTTAAAGACATGATAATCTTTAAACCATTTATTTAGAGCATGTGGAGCTACACAATGGTAAGCCATCCAAAAACTGTACTTATGGGCAGTTTAAAACCTGAGCTCTACCCTCTGGATTTGTTAGCCTCATTCTGAGTTAAACCTTCCTTTCCCTCAGACCAGTTTTTACCTCCCTGCTGCCAGTCACAGCAAACATCCTGCCTGTCAGCCTTAAACATTTTATATGCAGTTACAGGCTTTGAATAAGTCAGACAGTGAATCTTTCTGGGAGTATACGTGAGCCCCATGGAATACCCATCCATTATAATTGTGCAGTAAGCTACCAGCCGTAGCTCCAAGGTATATCACAACCTAGGGTTTGTTTTTTTTCATCTTGTATAAGACCATGATACATACAAAATTTAATAATGACCACATAAGAAATTTCCTTTTTGTCTTCTCTTTTTTTTTTTCATTTGTTTTTTCCCTGAAAGTGTTTCCTTTGCCACTTTGTAAAGAGGACTGAATGCAATCCTTGAGGCATCATGTGCAACCTTCCAGAAAGAAAAGCTGAAAAACAAGTTGGACAAGCAGTAGGAACTGCAAGTAAAGCAATTCAGTTACACAATGGTAGAATGGTGTGTAACAAGGCTGAGGAATGAAATAGCTGCTTCTGAGTGTCTTAGTCAAATCAGGAATTGCAATGAAGTTCACAAGGGGTTTAATAATCCAATCATGGGGGGGTTGTGTGTTATCTATGGATTTGTTGATACAATAAATGTGGTAGTGGATCTGCTGTACCTCCTGGAACACAGACTGCAGTGACAGGCAAAGCTATGTGCCTGATTTGGAAAAATAGTATAAAAATAATGCAGTTGCCATTTCTGACAGCCATCAGTTCCTCTGCAAATAAGCAACTTTTCTTGAGTTGCACTCAGGCAGACCAAGATATAATAGGAAGATGACCTTGTTGCTCCATCTCTATACATCTATAGATACAAGCAGATTCACTGTATTGGTTAGGTAAGGCTGTCATTAACTCAGGTTGGCATGCTTAAGGGTAAAGGAACACCACAGGGCCTTTTAATGTATCTGTTTGAGGAGGCAGCAGATCAGGAAAGTAAACAATAATCTCTGAAAGCAAGCCAAAGCACAAATCCCTACTATTTTCAGAAAGTGATGAAGAACTCAAGTGGATTGAATATGAAATGGTTCACCACAGTGAGTGTGCATGTATGTGGTCTGGAGAAATTATTACAGGGCTGGCAAAAAAAGCTTATTTCTCTGGAAAGAGGAAAATAAGGAAAAAATCTTGCTTTGTCTTATTTTTTCCTCTTGGAAACATCTACATTGACATCAAAAGAGAAATATGTTTAAAAATTTTAACAGCTTTACATTTCAATATTTTAATTTCGTGTTTTGGTTTCAAGGACTTGGCTTGTTAAGAACAGACTTTTACTGGAAGGTCATTCAGGATTTGCTTTTTAAAACAATTTTTAAAATTCATCTGAGTGTTGCGAATTCTGCAAGAGCAAACATCACATTATCATGTGAAAATCAGTCTTGGCCTTTACACAGCTTTCACACCTTTGCAGATCCTATAAAGAACAGCTACTTCACACTTTAAAGGTATGTCATTGCATTTTTTAGCTCACTGTCTTTTCATTGCTGTATCAGTTTAGAAAGTCAAAGGAATTATAGTTTCTTATTACTATGTAAAACTGCACATGTATGTGTGTGATAGCAACACATACATATGCATAGAGATCTAGGGACTTATGAGTTCTCTCTTAAGACAGTGAGGAAAATTATACGTCTCATTTAGAAAGGAAAAGATTTATAATTCATACATGTTTATTAATTATTACATTTAACTGCTTAATGCCAGCTTTATGAAACAAATTGCATTTATACCATCCTAACAGATACTTAATTGTGCATGAATAATGAAGGCATAAAATCTTCAAGCAAAGCTGTGACTTCAGAATTGAATTATGAATTGAAACCTTTTTTTCAATAGCAAAGTCTTAGTTTTGAGTAATGGTGACTTTTCTGCTCAAATGGTCTTAAAGAACATCAGGGGTCTCACTGTGGGAAGATCTGAGAGTATTTTTCAAAAGATGACTGACATTATCTGCAAAAAAGCTAAAATTTACCTTTTTCTCCTTGCAAATGTCACTTGCGTAGTGTTCCACAATGCCACGTTACAGATTGGAAGCGGAGCTGCAAGAAGCAGCAGCTCTAGGAAGATGGAAGGAATTCTGCATGTATATATGTATGGGTCGGTGCACATTTTTAGCTAAAGGCTTACAGTATAAGTATGTCACAGAGTACCTTCAGACAAACTTGTTGGCAGGAATTGGGTTAGGAGCAGGTTGAAAGCTGGCAAGTGCGCGTCCGCATGCCATCTGGTGTTAGTGATGGCGTCGCTGCCTCCTCCAGGACGCAGGTCCCTAATGGGTTGCTGCCCAATTGGGAAGTCCTTCCCTTTGGGTGGTACGAACCCACCAGCAGGTCTTATGAACAAAGAAACCTCACTGGAATGGTGTTTTGTTTTCAACTGTTTGATGGACTCTATCAGTAAAACAGAAGTGTTGTCATGACTTAGTGTGAAGCCGACACAAGAAGCGCAAGGGGTTTTCCTCCAAACAGTGGCCTTCTCTTTCTGTACATCAGCTTTAGTAATGACAGTCCTATGTTCCTCCCCTCTCACCTGCATAATTCCCTCAATTTCTATTCCTAATCCAACATAGTAACAATCTAATGAAAACTGCAATGGGGAAAAACTAATATAATATAACCAGCAAATAGAGTTACAAGTCCCCTTCCTCACGCTTAGGGACTTCAGTCAGTCTGCTCAGAGCAAAGACAAGGGAACTATGTGATACCAGAGCCCAATCAGCAAAATATGGCACATACAGTCATCCTGTGACTGAAAAAAAAAATTATTTATTCCCAAGTTTTCCAAAGAAAAAATTCAATAGGTGTAGCTTTAGTGCACCTCTATACCTGAAGCTGCCAGTGGCTGCAAGGTCTCTGACCCAGACTACTTGAATACTCAATAGTCAGGCTAGTTCACACCATCGTCTGAGAACTGTCAGTATTTAATCCATCTAGTGACCCTCTGATAAGTTTTAAAAAGTGTATGGCTTTGAAAATCAGTAGTTATATTGGAAGAAAAAGAAAAGCAAACAAACAAAGAAATAAAATGAAACCCAAACTGTACATGTAACATGGTATTTTCTAAAACAAGGGCAATCTTTCATTTCCACAACAGCCTGCAGGAATCCACAGACACACAGCCACCGCTGTGCTGTCACAGGTGGGGAGGGCAAGAATTTGGAGATTCATGGCCCTTACAGCTCCTTCCTGATGTTTATTTTCATTAGATATTAAGGAAAAGGAAATCCTTGCTGTAACCTAAAAATAGCTATATTGGGCTTTTTCAGCTTCAGGTTAATCAGCCCACTGCAATTCAGCCCACCCTCAAATAAATAGGGACAAAAATCTATATTGGTTTGTTGTTTTTTTTTCTCCTTTGTGCAACATGTAAGTTGTTCTTACTCTCAACCTAGTGATTTAAAAATAATTCTGTGTACAACTGGTGTCCAGTTCATATGGAACCTATACAGATAAAATCTTGCAGTTAAATTTGCATTACAAATACCTGATGTATTTACCTCCCTGTTCTCCAGAGTCTAATGGACTCATATGTTTTACTGTTAGATATATTTAAGCAGTTTGGCAAAGCAAATATAGATTGAATTCTGCACTTGAAAGGCTTTTTGTTATTAGGCCAGAAAATTTTCTATATGACATGATATATCTTTTATGGAACTCCTAATTTGGCCTATTTTGTGTCAGTTTAGATGTTCAGTACTTTCAAAAGTGAAGGTGTTTAAATGCAGGGTATAGCCACTGCACATGCAGTGCTATTTACTACTTCACATAGGCTAGCTTTAAACTCTCCATTTGTACATGACTTCTCTGTCTTAAATTTGATAGAAAAATCGGACGTTTTTATGGACAATAGCCAAAATACATTTGTACTTAAACAAGTGAGAACATAAATAATGAGCTTATAAACTACTTTTGAGTTAAGAATCCCTCAGAGTTTGGGCAGTCGGATCTGGAGTCTGTTTCTTTAGTTTGTGGCCAGATCTTGCTCAAAAACATGTAGTCCTACACAGGTTAGTGCTTATGATCTGGTAGCCAAGAACAGCATTCATCTTGTTTTAAATAGTAAAATGACTAGATTGAATATGTAACATTGTGATATGATTAGACAGTCCTCTTTCTTGTCTTGAACTGAACTACTGAGCGTCTTTCTGATCCTCTACACCACCCTTCTTTGACTGATTCGTCTAGTTGGGGCAGTAAGGGCTTCCCAGTGCTCTGCTTAGATGGGTCTGGTCTAAGGTAGACATCCACCTCTCTCCTTCTGGAGCAAATGAGACCTCCAGTGAGAGTTTTTCCATCTTAGTACGGAGGCCTAAGGCTAAAGGGCGCTGCACCGTCTTGCTACTGCCTTTGCACTGCAGGGAAGGTACCTCATTTGTGCCTGGCAGTTCTGGCAACCAGAACGCTCCTATTGGCAACAACACTGGGTCAGGCAATAGCTTCTTCCTTGCCTGTTGGCCTGAGCTGCCTTTGGAAGAAGGCACAGGTACATCATTGCTCACCATCAAGTTGGGATCTGACAGTTATACAGAGGAAACTGAACGGCTGATGCATTCCTGCCACAGTGACAGCCTAATTCCAGCCTAAAATGGGTAGGACAAAGTGTGCTTTTTTCTTTTCAGACCACCCCCCCCCACACAAAAAAAAAGGAAGCTTAAATTATAGTTAAAATTGTAAATTAAACTTGAAGATGACAACGATTAAATGAAATTAATCCCACCTTAAAAGATATAGTCTATGTGTGCTTGAAGGGACTTGCTACATCTAAAGGTAAGTTCTTTTACTGTCATGTTTATCAGATGGGCAGTTCTTGTAAAACTGTGGTTTTCTTTCCTAGGTGACACTACCGTATGCCTTTCTTCACATGAGACACAGCTTGAAATACTTTGATAAGATGAGATGCTTGCGGAAACGATCAGCAGTGTCATTCTTGGGAGTCCTTGTCATTTGCTTGCTGTTCATGAACTTGTACATTGAAGATGGGTATGTTTTGGTAAGTGTCTTGGAAGAAAAGATCCTGGAATGACAGAACAAGACACACCCCTAGTTAAGCAATAAAGTTCATATTTCCTGCAATTTCCCCTGTTAGTGTTCCATTGACAGTGAGGTATCCTCAAAATGTGTCCTTTATGATGAAGCCATCTTATTAATGTATACTGCACACAGGGTGTGTCAGGAAGACCTAAACAGTCTTTTTCACAGAAGTATGTCATTGTTTATTGGAAGTATGGGAGATAATGAATGTAGCAAAACATGGAGATATCTCTCTCAGGTATCTTCCTTTGAGTCAAAACATCCCCTGTATTTTCCATTCTTCTGGATTTCCCTCAATTTTAATGTTGTAAATTGCCTACATTTGAAATATTCATGTGAGCTACAAGCTCCTTCTTCAGTCCGCACTGCAGATCTCACCTGTGAATACTGTATTAAACAATACTATAGAAATACAATTATAGAAGAGAACTTACACTAATTCCATATATTTTAAGATCCTTGCATGAATAATTTCTTTTTAGTGCTTTCATTTTGTGTTTTTCTCACTTCCTGTATCTCAGATTTGAGTCTCATGGGTTCAGTGCTACAGCGTTAACAATTAGACAGATGATAGTTAGTGTAAGTTTATGAATGTGAAAAAGATTTATAGAAAGATTTGTGTTAGGAATTTCAACAAGTAAGCTCCCAACAATGTAACGTAACTCTACAGTTTATATGTAACGTGTGGGTGTCTCAGCGCTGAATGCCAAGTAAGCCCTGAAGACTTGATTAATGGATTGAATTTCCAGTTCTTCGGAGGCTGGACTGGGCCCAGTAAAAGAACATGGTAGCTTAATTACTGGAGCTTGCAAATAGTAAAATAACTAAACTGAATATTTAGCATTGTGATATGATTAGACAGTCCTCTTTCTTGGTCTTGAATTGAATTATGGAGTGGCTTTCTGATCCTCTGTGCCACCCTTTGTCTGATTCATTGAACTGGGACAGTATGAGCTTTCCAACATTCTGAAAGGTGAAGTCCGATCTTGGCTGGATCTGAAAAGAAACATCATAGTGTGAAAAAAGTGCAATACGCAAACAGTAAAATCTTTACATTCATTTATCAGAACCACAAATTGTGATTTTAACTGAAAATATTTTACTTATAAAATTATAACTTTATTTATAACATTACTTATAACAATATTATAAATATTTACGATATTATTCAGACCACACTAGTACTTTTTAAACTGTTGAAAGATAGCCCGTGCTTCTAGCATGTTACTCCATTACAGACATATTGCTTTCTCTAACAGTACTTGCACTAAGGTTTTGCACTATGTTTTATTTATTCATTTCTTGGTTGTGATTGAATTTGACATGGCTTATCACATATTTTTTTTCCAGTGGCATTTTCCTTGATGCTTCTTCTCCGTTCGCTAATTGCTTCAAAGTCCCCCAGATGTTTCTGAAAGTGCTTTTATTATCACTGCTAATGGTGTTCCTCTTGGTTTGTTTTTGAAATCTCTTCTTCTCCTATTTGCCAGCTCCCCAGATGGCTCCATGTCTTATTCTTAATTTGCTCTTTTTCCCCCCTTTTTTAGAAATTCACTCTCTTTCATTGCTTTTCTCATCACAGTTCTGGCATGTTTGCATTCATGTAGCTCCCAGCCAAGTCTCTTGCCAAGTCTCTTGACAGTTCTCCCAGGTCTCTCGATACCTTTACAGTCCATCAAGTGTTTTTCAAATGTGTTAGGCTGTTGACTTTTTAGTTTATTTATTTATTTTTATTTTCAACTTTCCTGACCATGTCTGACAGCTCCGTTAGCTTGTCTGGTGTGTTTTCTCTGCTGAGGTAATAGATGAGCAGTTTCAGTGTCGGTGGTGAGGAGAGATACACTTGGGGATAGCTTTCAAGGACAGCAGGCTAACCGGCTCCCCCCAGGGAATGGGAATCTGAAAGTCCGTGGAGCCCTCCGACTTTCTAACTGTAGCCGGTCTCCTGCTGCAGTATCTCCTGAGGGTAACAGCCAGAGGAAGGCAACGCACCCCGAGTTCCTCTTCCCAGTCCCGGGCAGGAGGCTGCGCAGGGGACGCGGGGCTGGTACCTCTTTCACCGGGTGCAAGACCAGACGAGTGGCCTTTTTCAGGACCTTAGAATATCAAAGCGAGATTCATTGCGGCAAATCTTAAGGAGGGAGAGAACTTATCCTTTTAGCTCAGAGGCTCTCGCGTGTCTGAAGAATCCCTTCGCAGTTTTCTGCAGGGCATTTGCTGTGGAAATGGAAAATAAGGGCCCACCTGGGAAACTTGCTTAAGTACCTTTGACAGGAGGCATACAGTGCTGGTGCACGTGTGTCAGCAGAGCAGTTTCACGTGCTTCGACTGCAGCATGTGAACCACAACTGATCAAATATTTTGAAGACATACTGAATTAATATAACCAGCTATCACAATACATGCAGCGATATTATTATACATGTTCTGAGTTGTAGGTGGACTGGAAGTGAAGCATGCCTTCTGCACTCTTCTATGAATACTAGTAATTATTTGGGGCACTGTGGAAACAATAGTACTATTGGAGCTGACACAGCGTTCTTAGCAGAGCAGAGTATCTCTAGAAAGAATGGAGAACTTCTGGCTCTTCGTCCCATGGCACCCACAGGAATCTCCCAAGCACCAGCAAACACTGGAATGCAAGTTAGAGGTTAGTTAACAGACAAAAGCCAGAACCATCGTATTAAAAATTAGAGAAGACAGCTAAAGAGAGCTAATCAAGCTCTTCAGCTTCACTGACCTCTGCGTAGTAGTCACAGGTAGAAGAACCAGATTTTAAATTTTGTAAACATCCATATTTCGATTTTGCTTTTCATTCAAGAAAGGAATGCAAACAACAACATTTTTAAAAATAATAATAAAAAAAAGGATTGTTAGCCACAAAAGGCATTTCTTAAAGAGAGAAAAAAAAGAACATTTTTGTGGTCAGTTTGAATATTTTGCTTGTTAAAATCAAAACATTTTGTCCTGACATTCTCTATTTCTAAACATTTTGAAACTTTTTATGTAGAAAAACCTCAGCAGAATGGCTTTCCATTCCAAAACCTTCTTATGAAACAAAGAATTTTGGTGCTTCATTCTGGAACCAATGACACATAATGTTTTGACATTAACAAAAGGCTGATTTTAAAAAAAGAAAGGTTTTGGACGAGCCCATTTTTTTGTTCCATTTGACAGTTTTCATGGAAAATCTCCTGAAGTTTTGGTGCACTCTCTTCCTAGCCCATTGATTTACATTAGAATCTGGAATCTGATCAACATAAACCTTTCACTCATAACTTATGAGCAAATGCAAAGTAGCATAGCAGCACTAGAAAGAAATTACTGGAGAGACACTGCAGATCAAGAGAGCAGAACCGTGCAGGTAGATGCCCCTGGATGTCCGCCAAAGATCTTTTCTATGCTCAGAAGTAGATTATTTACTACTATGAAAGAAAAATAATGAACTTAAAATGAACCTAGGATCAGTATACAGAAATATTTTTGTGCTATAAAATACCTTTCACACATTTTTGAACATTTATACCATTAAATATGAGGCTGTTTACTGTTTCTGTGGTTGTTCTTGTTAGCAGCAGTACTATCGCTGCACAATGCTCCCATTTAATGACAGATTAGTGCGTTAACATACTGTATCTATCAGAAGAAATGAACTCATTCCTACACTGGCCTGTCATCAGACTAGAATCAAGCCATGTAAATTAAATAAGCATTCCTACCTTTAAATTCTGTCTCGTGACACTACAACTCATTAGATATTTTCCCTTTTCTTAAGGACTAAGGAACAGCCCTGAGACCCAAGGGAGCTTATGGATAGGGCACTGCTGATGGAGCCGCTCCTTCCCTTGAGTGGCTTTGCTATGGCTCGGGAAGTGTCTTGGAAGAAAAAGAGAGGAGAAGGAGGCAGGAGGAGGAGGGATGGTGATACATCTGCCTTTTGTCTATACGACCAAACAGAGCTCACCAACTCCAGAGAAAGCTTTGGCTGTCTGGATGATCTCATGCATTTCTTCTTATCACAAAACTGAGTCGGAGCTACTCAGAAAAATGACAAAATGGGCCAGATGCCAGGATCTAGTTTCGTCTTTCCTTTGCAACAGTTTTGGTGGTTTTTTTTAATCACTGAAAACATTTTCAAAAAATCTCCCCCACTTTCCATCTATGAAAATTATCTCATCTGTTGCTGACTGATGCTTTCTTCTCCTTGTTTTGAATACTGCAGCATTTTTTGGCAATCATTTAGTGTTTGCAACCTTTCCAGAGCTTTTGTCCAAAATACTTTTTTTTTCTTTTCCTGTTACCGTAATCTGGAGGGTTATGGTAGATTTTCTGTAGCCAAAAATGTATGATATTCAATAATGGGTTTTTTTAAAAAAATGAGGTGACATCTACATGCTTTCACGAAAGCTGACGCTGAAAAATGTTATTCTTGGAAACCTGCCTATCCGTGTTTCCTCTCTGGCTGGCATTCACAAATGTGTTTCTCTCTGTCTCTCTCCCTCTCCTATTCTTTTTGTTTTCTCACTAATAGGAAGGGGACAAGCACTTAATCAGAGAAACAGCCACGCACCAGCTCAACCCAGAGCGCTATGTTCACACTTTTAAAGATTTGTCTAATTTCTCAGGATCTATAAACATTTCCTATCGCTACCTAGCTGGCACGCCTTTGCCAAGGAAAAGTAAGTAACTACAATCTGAATGTTATGAAATGAGGTAATTTAAAATGGGTGAAATCCATATAGTCTCTGGGGTATTTCTAGGCAAAAGGGGCTGAGTTAGGCAGTGGCGATCTGAGAGTTAGCGG
This sequence comes from Elanus axillaris, assembly GCA_026212715.1. Classification (NCBI taxonomy): domain Eukaryota; kingdom Metazoa; phylum Chordata; class Aves; order Accipitriformes; family Accipitridae; genus Elanus; species Elanus axillaris. Next base: position 9,662,731 of record JANZLQ010000065.1, on the reverse strand, counting down.
TTCAGCTTGCTCTCTCTGCACAGGCAGCTCCTGGGCAGCTGCTCGGCCAGCCCCGGCACTGACGGCCCGACAGCCTGGTTCCCTTCTGACCAAATGCCGGACTCGGAGTCGTCTTGCAGGCAGTCCCTGGATGCTCTGTGCCGGCCAATTTTTGTGGATCTCCCCCCAGGCAGGAGGGAGATGATTTAGAAAGCGGGAGCAAGGCAGGTGCTGGTGCTCTGCAAACACCCTCGGAGACCATGCGGTCAGGCTCTGTCTGTATAACCAGTAAATCCAGTCTAAGGTGTGCTTGGGATCACCCAGCTACACCCGTCAGGTCCCCGGTTCTGCCAGCCCAGCAGCTGGGAATGGATGCCCTTGTTCCTCTGGCTGTGGTAATGAGGGAGGTGAATTGTGCTGTTATAGGGAGAGTAAAGGAGGATTCTTCTCGCAGCCATCTGCAGATGGACGATCTAGTTATTCTAACTTCAGGCAGAGTTCAAGACTTTCATCTTGAAGTGAAATATGGCCATACCTAGCTTTTAGACAGGTGTCCTTTGGGTTCCAAATCAATCATTTCACAAACATAAACAAGGCTCAGAAGTCCAAGCACAGAAGGTAAAATAAAATCATCTGTGAGTTGTTGATCTTCATAGAAAGCTCTAAAGTAAAGTTTGTTCAAATTAGATTTGAGAAATTTGGGGCTGTGTAGGCAGCGCAAATGGCTTCTGGGGGTTGTACTTCACTGTACAACTGCATTTTGAGCAGACTTAAGCCTCGAGGGAAACTCTGAATCACTTTACCAGAGCAGTCTTTTACAAACCGCAATATTTTAAAAAAGTCGGGTAGGTTCAACTGAAGTACACCCTGTCAATTATAAAGTCTTAACATTTTTTACTTCACAAGTTGTAAAAATGGAGATATATTAGCAAATATCTGAAAAAAAACTGGTTTGGACTGCTGGAAAAAATGCAATGGCAGTAACTCCAAAACAGCAGAGGTTAAAATTTTTCCCTTGTAGTTAAGACGCATCTCTTCCTAAAAAGATGTAACAGCATTAAAAATTATTGATACAAGCACAGGTATGTAGTAGTAAGTTCTCTTCTACTTTAAAATAATATCTAAATGACATCTTGTGAGAGAGAGTTCCCTGTAAGATGCTCAATGAGTCCTGAAAGAGGGTTAGAAGAACTATTAGTAAGCAAAAATTGGACAAATTCAGTTAAAAATGAACACACAGAAAAAAATTATCCATGCAACAATCGTAAAACTGTAAAGTTATGCATAAGTGTAACTAGTCTTGTAGAGTGCTTAAAATCATAAGCTTGGCAATTAATCTATAGCTCACGTTTTTGTGCTGCATTTCATAGTTCCTTGCTTTAAAAATATTGTGCAAATCGTATCTCATAATTCCCTTTCTTTTAACAGATTTTACATCCTTATCATTGTCCATGTGGTTTCCTCTACCAGGCACATACGTGCACATCGCTTTGGCTTTTGTCCGCTACATGCCATGCCTCCCAGTTAACAAGTGAATGTTTAATGCAATAGTCTACATATGTCTATTTGCTTGCAATATGATTCTTCTTTCATGAAAGGCAGTAAACGTCCTTTGTTGCATGCAGCTTAACAAGTTCACACCCCAAATTTCTGTCTTCACGATTCAAAAGGTTTATTTCATATAAGCACAGCTCTGGAGGATAGCTTTGTGGCAAAATGGTTTGCATCATCAGATACTCAGGTTTTGTTTGAATTGTCTTTTGTACAGGGTATCTTACAATCGGGCTATCCTCTGTGAAACGGAAAAAGGGAAACTACTTGCTTGAGACCATCAAGTCCATATTTGAGCAGTCAAGTTATGAGGAACTCAAAGAAATCGCAGTGGTAGTGCAGCTGGCAGATTTTGACTCAGCCTGGTGTGAAGGGATGGTCCAGGATATTTCACAGAAATTTGCACATCACATAATTGCAGGCAGATTAATAGTTATTCACGTCCCTGAAGAGTATTATCCTGTACTGGATGGCCTCAAGAGAAATTACAATGACCCAGAGGACCGTGTGAAGTTTCGATCCAAACAAAATGTAGATTATGCTTTCCTTCTTAACTTCTGTGCTAATCTTTCTGACTATTATGTGATGTTAGAAGATGATGTTCGCTGCTCAAAGAATTTTTTGACTGCTGTTAAGAAAGTAATTACCTCACGAGAAGGATCCTACTGGGTGACTCTGGAATTCTCCAAACTGGGCTACATTGGAAAGCTTTACCATTCCCATGACCTCCCACGCCTGGCCCATTTTTTGTTGATGTTCTACCAAGAAATGCCTTGCGATTGGCTGCTCATCCACTTTCGTGGGCTGTTAGCTCAGAAGGAAGTGATACGTTTTAAGCCATCTCTTTTCCAACACATGGGATACTACTCGTCTTACAAAGGAGCTGAGAACAAGCTAAAGGATGATGATTTTGAAGAGGAATCTTTTGATATCCCCGACAACCCACCTGCAAACTTGCACACCAACATGAATGTATTTGAAAACTATGAGGCAAGCAAGGCTTACAGCAGCGTTGATGAGTACTTCTGGGGCAAAGCTCCTTCTACAGGAGACTTCTATGGGATTGTATTTGAAAAGCCCATTAAAATCAATAAAATTAAAGTTGTCACTGGAACTGAAGACCGGCAAAATGACATTTTGCATCATGGGGCCCTGGAAGTAGGAGAAAAGATTGTAGGGAGCAAAAAAGGGAGACAGTGTACTACTTACTTGAGACTAGGGGAATTCAAAAATGGGAATTTTGAAATAACAGATGTAGAGCACAAAGTTCTGTTTGATATTAACTGCATGAGAATACTTGTTACCAAAAGTCAAAAAGAATGGCTGATCATTAGGAGCATTAGCGTCTGGACTTCTCAAACGCCAAATCAATAAAGCAAAGCCACCTGAGAAGGTACAGAGTACATACAATCAGCTGGGTCCCAACTGGTGCCATTCCCCAGAAAAACTGACGTTTCCAGCTCTTTACTAGAGACATAGAAAATCTGGGGAAACCACAAAACAAGCAAAGCAATTTATTTTTTACTAGTTTGGCCAGGCAATATACAAACACTTACTTGTTGACACTTTTGAATTTTATAGGAAATGCAAAGTTCTCGAACCTCTCTTGAGATCTTGAACCCCTTTTTTATTATCATTTCTCTGTAAGACAGATCTTCTGGACTAAGCAGAACAAAACAAAACATCCTATAATTACCAAAATGTTTAAAGCTATGACCAGTACGTTGTGAAAAGAAATTGGATTGCACCTTACGCACATATAAATTTAAAATGTTTTAGTAGTATGCGTTTGTACAATAGTTGGTGGTGTGTTTCTTATAAAGGCAGTTGTGACAAGGAAATCTGTCCTGAAACCGGCAGTTTTATTCTGAGCACTGTAATAAAATAGCGTGGCTAATCATTGCAACTTCTTTTCAAAAGGGAATGTATGTAAAATTATAAATCTGACATGACAAGTATGTAAAAAATAGATAATTGCATCTGTTATTCTGTCTCAACAAATATCCTTTGTTCTTTTTCCTGGGTCCTTTCACTGAAACGAGCACCGCTTGGATTCTTTATTACTTAGGGGACCAATTTACTCTCCTTATTCGAACAAAACGCCTCACAGTAAGCAAGCATTCTGCTTGAGTACAGATGTCGCTATCAAACCCAAGCACCTCAAGGGCAACACTGTTCTCCAAGACAGGCATCTTAACAGATCTCAGCTTCAACATTTCCTGTTTCTCTACGATATGCAGAACTCCCCCTGAGTTTGCACATAGCTGAATACTACAGCATGCTTTCCAAGGACTGTTATGCCTTCCATATCTACATGTCCAGTCCATGTATGATACAGACATAAAGTGCACCAGTTAATCAACTGGAGGTGAATGCAATCACCAGTCTTTCCTGGGTGATCTCTAGCCAATAGGGCAGATGCAAAAAGAAGAGTCTTGATCCAATGAAAAATTCAAATGTTTCTAAATTATTTTTTTTCAGGTTTCTAATTGTCATGTTAGTTTTGTAGACATCTTCCCACTGCCTCTGCTTATTCCTTGTAAGCTTATTTTGCCTAGCTTTAGCCACTAAGCAGAAAAGTACCCTCGTCCTCATGACTTCAGTGTCAACTCTGGGCTTTTAGTGCATCACACAGGGAGGCTGTAGAGCTGTATGAGTTATACTATATGCATATATTTGCATTCACAGAATCTCCAGCCTCTCTCAAGGAGACACACAAAGAAATCCATGAGTAGCAAGTGTGACACAGATGAACGCTGTATTGTCAGTCTCCTGAACACTGTGGTTATCATCTCACTGCATGTATGGGTTTTACTGAAACCTGGAAGGCAAGGATTAAATTTCAAGAATGCTTGCACTGACCAAGAGTGAACTAACTACTGTACTCAATACATCCAAACCTAACATGACTATTTCAGAAGGGTATATTATCCAAAAATCTACACAAAACAGCAATGGAATTGCTTTTCCTGGTTCATAAATCCTGATAAATTCAGGTCCAGGTTTGGCAAATCTCCCAATACAGAGGTAAAGTACATTTTAAAATAAATCTTCTGGTATATGTTTCTACATAATTCAGAAAAGCATCCTTTGCTCAGAGAAAGTCTTTGCTGCTTTGTTCCTTAATACACACCAAAATCTCTATTCTTCATACACATATCCTCAATAAAATTGATTAAAAGTGACATACATGTTCAATCTGAAAAGGAAAACAACATTTTTTTAAAATGAGAAATACGTGCTAATCTCAAATTATTATAAATACTTATGAAGGACTTGCTTTTTAACAGTGATTTTCCATGATCACCACATAATTAGTTGATAATTAGTCATTAATCAACACCAGTTTTTTAATGAACTGTCTTTCTTCTTTTTTTCCTTTCCTTGATCATTAACTATTAGTGCCAAAGCGAACATAACTATGTTAACCAGGAACTTTACCTTTACTTTTATTCAGAAATGCAGTATGTCCAACAAAATCTTCTAAATTGGAATGGAAAATATATTCAATCCCAAAGTTTAAAATGTTCTTGTAATCAAAACCATGCACGATATGAATGGCTAGTACAAATTAAATGCTCTCAATATAAGCCTGAAGTAATTTCAATGGTATTTTTTAATTAGGAGCTGACTAAAACTGCTTTATTTTTTAAAACAACAGTAGTAATGAATCTCATCTTCAACATCATGGCTTAGCAGTGAGAACTCTCATCTGGCTGTTACCAGTCCGAGAGGGTCAAACCCACAAATGCCAAGTGAATGCCCTCAAAGGAAGTTTTCCTTGGGTGTGGATAGTGGAATGTGCTCAGAATGAGAGGCATGCATCACCCTTCCTGTTGCATTTGAGTTGATTGGGAAAAAATAATTAACAATACATTTATTCCAGGAGAGTCAAGAATGCAGGTCTGTAAGCTAGAGTTTTGAGCACTCACCTTAGTACGTGGGTCCCAGCTCCTCCTTCAGAGAATACATACTTTATCCAACTCATTCACATGACAAAGTTTACCAAATTTTGGGAAAAAAAAAAAAAACAAACCTGGTTTTCAGATAGATTTCAGAAAGATTCATTTGAAGATACATTTTTTCCTTCATGTGCTAAGAAAAGTGATTGCCTTCTGAAGGGGAAATATTTCCTCAGACATGGATATGTTCACTAATACATCTCAAAGTTTGAATTTTCTTTTTTTCACTGATGAAGCAAAAGATTAGTAGCGTCACAAAGCTCTGTTCATTGGTGTATACAGTTGATTCTGTTGGTGTGTTTTTCCTGCGTTCATTTGTGGACTGAACATCAGTATTTTCATACCGAAATGCCAGTACTGAAAATATTACACTGTGGTCTGCACACTGATAGATCTTCGCTAACATACATGTACTGTTCCTACTGACACTGTTTGGGATTCCTCATTGTATAATGTCCTCGGCCTTTTTTTCTTTTCTTAACTAAAGGCCAGTTTGTCATCTATCTTTCTTCACATGGTGTAATCCCTCTGATATAGGGAATTTGGGGGAAGTGAATACTACTCACTGTGAATTAGAAGAAGAACTGAGCCCTTAGTTTAGTGCAGAATAAACAAAACCAGAAGCAGTAACTTTCAGGCAAAACAGTTTTAGCGTTTTTACTATGCGTACTATGATAAAGATAATTCACTAAGGTGCTATATGAATGTGTTATTTTTAGACCAACATTCAAGCATGATGCTCTTTTACTCTCTTCTCAGTATTCTCTTGTGTTAGAAACTAATGGATTTGCTTTTATAAAGGGAAATGGGGAACTTGTTCATTATTGAATTATCAAAAGTTAAATAAACAGCAAACTATAACACCTTAGTAAATATTTCATCTGGAAAACTATTAAAGGAAAAAAAAAAAACATGGTTAACCATCTTAAAAACTGCAGATGCAATCAGTTTTTGTTGTGAAGCATTTCAGAGATTCTAATGGAAATGATAGTTCCTACTACTCTCATGTTAAATTTGCAGTTCTGTTAGGCTGCATATCAATAAGAATTAAATTATGAGTAGTAATGCAGATCATGTATCATGAGCTCAAGCAGTGTCATAACTTCAAATGGCACAGTATAGTGTTTTGCAAAACACAGGTGGAAAATTCAGATGTCTTATAATGAAAACAAATTAAGTGGTTTTGATGTCATATTCTGTATACAAGGACAAATGAACTGAAGAGTCTCTACTACTCCATCAGCTTGTCAGACAAAGTAAAACAAGGGCTTAATCCTTGTTCTTCTCTGCTTAGTCCTTGGAGATGAAAACTAAAAAAATTCTCCTCCCTTTTGTGGAAGCAGGATTGACCCATATATCACAAAAGCCTGAAAAGGTTGATTTTGTAAAATAACTATTTTTTTTTTTGTATAAACAAATACTTCTCCATTTTAGTTTTAGCCATCCAAGAGGGCTGAAATGAAAAGACTCCAAACAGATGTATTTTGGTATCTCCGGATGGTATTTTTCATGTTCTTGCCTCTTTTACTAGTATTGTCACAGCAAATACATTCTGTGACATCCAGGCATTCCTGCCCTTCAGCAGCACAGTCAGACACGTAGACTAAGGCTCGATTGCTGCTTCTGCTGTAAATGGAGAGAAAGAGGAGCACATCCAGGGTCATCTCAGCCTACAATGGTTGTCTAAGATCTGTTTCTCTCTACTGACTATGGTGGAAGGCTATGCAAGGGGTTTGGCCTGAATGTTCATCTCCTAGATAATCAGAGATACAGGAGAGCTTTTGCATGATTACATACAATAGGTATAAATCTAGACAAATCCATCTGACACATATAAACCTTTACGGATAATTTCCTATCAGCAGCACCACGTTTCACAGCAGGGATGTTCAGTCCCTTCTTCATAAATACTATCTTGCAATTTCAATGAAGATAATTTGTGCGGCTTTAAAATAAGGACTATGAATCTCCACCTTGAATCTAAAGCATGATTTATTACATGTTAGTTAGACAATGAAATTAAGTACAGAGAAAGATTAATTACAATAACATCTCCATAATAGTAGTTTGTTGTTAAACTGGCATAAAACTGAGTTGGCATCTGGGCAGATACTAGTCTATTTTTCAGCCACATTTCTAGATGTTTTTCAACTGACATACTACCTACTACAAGTTCTCAAATAAAATTCCACTTTGTCCTGACCGTTGTAAAAAGGCTCTTAAAATTCCACGTAGAACTTGAAAGTACTTTAAGTAAGGTTATATTGCTAATTAAATGCCTTGCCAGCCCTTTGCTGGACTCATGTAAGAGTTTCACATCTAATGAGTAAAGCTGAACATCAAAAGCTGATGCTCATTTCCTCCGTTCAGCTGGTTAAATAGCTGCTTTCCCTCTTTCTTCCTATTTACTCATTAACATTGGTTTTGCTTTTGCCAGTTCAGGAAAACCTGCCTGGCAGCCATGGAAATCTCAGGCTGTGAGTTCTCAGTCTCAGAGGTACTGTGTTTGTACTTCATGAAATGTTCCCGTTTCCTAACAGACACATACCATTTTTTGAAAACCAGCATAAGCACAGTGTTTAGTTTCTTGGGCTCTCTCAGTGTTATTAGAGTGGGTTTTCTCCCTAGATAACTGCATTGAGCAAAGACATTAAAAAAGACATTACCAGGAAAAAAACCACCAACCTGCTATGCAAAAGACCTACTTCTAATTTTTAAAATCAGGTTCAAAGGTTTCTTTGTGATCAGGCTTCATCTATCCTGGCAATTTAAGTAGAAAAGATGAAAATACCATGATGGCAAGAAAAGGTTAAATAAATATTATGTGTGTATATTTCTGCTGTATGATTGCACTTAAACTAACTTAACATTTAAAGGTGGTTGTCTGTCAGAGTGTCATCATTGTATTAACCCTTTTACAGCAAAAGGGAGCCCGGGATGGCGCCTCGAACTGCTCTTTTTCGCTGTCTCAATAAAAATAATAGATTCAGGTTTCAAAAGCATTGCCTGGGGCATGCACACTGATGTGGTACACAAAGAACAAGACTGGCCGCCTGTCCAGCCTGCTGTACTGCAGCACTGGAATACTTATGTCTACCAGAGCGGGAGAGGGGGGAAGCAACAAAGAGCAGTTACTATCCTTGCTACAGTACCTGTAATATTTTTGGAAATAAATGTCAGATATGAAAAGACCCTTTGGCTTAATGCCCTTCTCTTTAACCACAGTACTATTCAGTTTTCTTTTAACTGTAGATACCACAATTTCATTTGTTTAACTTGGGCCCAAAGTGCATATAACCCAAGAGGAAAATGCACACGTTAAAGGCAATTTCACAATGAGTTATTGTATACGTTGCTTTCTCAAATGTATGTTCACCTTGTTCTGATAACCTGGATTTAGAGTTCCTTCTCAAACTGAAGTCTAGGGCTACAATTTAAAATGTTCTGGCTTTTTTCCTTAGTCTGCCTTGCACCACTAAGAGCAGAGATCTTAAGGCATCAGTTAAACCCGTACACCAACATTTGCTGCTACTGAAAGTCCCTTCCTTTGCACTGATGCCACCTGGGATACTTCAGTTCATCTGCAACGTTAGAGTCTATTTTAATTTCATGTTACGCTTTCACCAGCACACACAGGGATTTCCTCCCTCTCTCTTTAATTTCAACACTGAATAAATGAACATCATCTTGGGTAAATATTGCCAAACCACTTTCACCTTCGTTCAGGAAACTGGGACTGTTACTGTCATTTATTTCTCAGAATTACTTCCTTCATTTGGCCATTGCTCACTATATTTAAATGCCACATCTGCTGAAAAGACAATTAGCATGCTATAATGAGACACCCTTTTAAGGCAGAAGTGCTAATTCTTTTTTGCCATATAACTCTAAGGATGCACTGTTTGATTGTGTCAAAATTACATGCATACCTTTTTACCTCCATGAAAATCTCATAAAGCAAACTGGTTTTGTTAATCACTCCTGCAAATGGTTCCTGGCAGCAGCCTGGTTTTGCATTTGCAAAGTGAGCCAGGTTTCTCTCCTTCCCAAAGCTGAATAGTGTCTTTCAAGGAAGAAAAAAAACCTCCAAACCCCAAACAGGTCTTCTCTCTAGCGGTTGTCTGCTGCCTTTCAAAGATTCAATTTCATCCGTATGTTTTCTCCCTTCTCTCCCTCAAAATTGTATATTAAAATCACCATGTGGTCCTCCTTCTTGATACAACAGCTCACTCCCATTGGCACACTCGTATTTTTCTTTTGGAAAGGGGTAGTTTTAGTTTACTCAGAAACTCTTACATTTGGGGAATAAATGATACAACAGAGCCAGCAAATTTTTTCAAAGATCCATTATTTTTTTTAAGCATTCAAAATGAGATATGCAATATATTCCCTCCAAGGACATAATATATTTGCTCAAGCGTGTTTGTGTTAAATGCTCCTCACACAAAAACAAACAAACAGTCAGGTAAGGCTTTTTAGGTAACCAAGTATGTGCATGCGCATACATAAGTGCATTAATAAAAAAGTTGCAAAAAACCACATCTATAGCTGCCTTCTGCACCAAAGACTTTAAGCTCCCTGGCCAAGGAGAGAAACCATTTTTTGATCAAAGCAGTGTGCCAGAAATAATTTGGACATTTACTTTTATACAGTTAATCACTCTTTCTTCTGATACTAAGCCAATTCCATAGAATATAATCTCTTGGGTAATATCTCTTGCCAAGCTGTTGCATGTATTTTGTAAACAGATGTTACTTTTCCTGAATATTGATTATAATTAATACACTTACCTTGACCATAAACTATTGATAAAATATTTTTCTTGTCTTGTTCTATTTGAAAGCTTATTTTTTTTCCCTTTTAAACTGAGGGAATATATTTGTTCTTTTCAATAGCTTTAGCATAAACATTCTAGAACAAGGGATTCGGAGCCACATGTGTATTCTGGTATGAAGCTGGATTCTACCATTGTACTTAGAGCATATTTGAGAACAGGTATTTAAGCCATAAAAGGAAATGTAACCATTTACCTGTTCTAAAAAACACTAGAGTATCTTTGTTTCAGGACTTGGTGAGGAAAAAAATGCACAGCTAAGACCATATTATTAGAAAAATTCCCCTTCTGAAACTTTCATTTCTTCTGCCAGCAGCAAGGCATCACGTTTCTCCAGTTCTGCTTTGTGAAACGCAGTTTCTTTGTATCATGTACTTCCATCACCTCCAGAAAATTAAGTCAAATCCCCATCAGGTTAGTATGCATTTAGTTCAGTGAACTTTTATCTTTTTGTGCTTATTAAAAATTGAACAGCATCTTCCGCTGCCCTAAAGAAGAAAATATTGTAAAGTTCTGGTTAATATGTCTCATTGTTTTCATAATTACTGGCTAGTAGTTGTTTTTATTTATAGATTTCCTGAGGAGCAGAAGGGGAAAAAATGGATTATGTTTCTACATCACTTACTTCTGTCATCACCTTCTTCACACACAGATTTTGCTACTCCTTCTTTCACTGCAAGCCCACACTCACACAGTGAAAAAACAAACAAACAGAAAGGCATTATAAGCAATAGGTTTCTGGTAGCGAGGGGAGCATGAGAGAGTTAGAAGCCGTCTTGGATATTTCAGGTTCCGTACAAAGAAAGCTAAAGAACATTTTCTCCTGCTGCCCTGCCTTGTCACTGTGACATTTCTTCCATTTCATATGCCTCTGTGGATACGTGATCTAAAGCTCACCGCACTTAGCAGGAACTTTTCTCTTCACTTCGCACTACTTTGCTTTGCCACTTCAGCTATAAATCTTCTGTCATGTACGCCAGCTTGCTTTCCGGTCGAACCACACCGTGCTGTGTAGATATACCCTCTAGCTGCCTCCGTGGTATTCAATCTGGGATAAATTACTAAACCAGCAAACACTCATGCAGATGTTTAAGTTAGAGAGGTGTCTACTCCTGCTGAGATTGGCTACTGGAGCTAAGCTTGGCATGCTACATCACCTGGAAGAATCCCTGGGCGTGCGTTACCGCACCATCGCCCGACCCGCAGCCAGCCAGCTGACAGCTACAGCGATTTAAAACCTTCCCACTCGCCAACTTTTGTTGTGTTCCCCTCACTTTGCTTAAAGTTGCAGCCCCAACAGTGGAGCCGGTGCAAGAGAAGAGCTCAGCAAAGCCACTGCTCAATGTAAGGGCTTTGTGCAAACCGACTTTCATCAGGATTTTAAATATTCTGGCAGGCTGGGCACCTGGCGTGCCAGCGGCATTGCCCATGCTGCCGTCTGCTCCTGCCCCACCAGGCAGTAGTGGCTGGCGGGGACCTGGGTGTAAAAAGCCTTCAGCTGGCCCTTAAAACTGGTTTTTTCTTTTTTTTTTTCCACATTTCCTTCCCTACACAAAACAATCCTTCTTGCTGTTATTTGTGGAGCTATTGCATTCTAGTGCAGCAAGTTTTCAAATAGCAAAGTAATAAAGATAGTAAGGAAAGGAAAAAAAAAAAAGCTTTTAACTCTAAATTTTCCCAAATTAGTCATTAAAAATAGTCAGACCCAGTAACAAGTCAGGAGATATTTCTCTTTTTTTCCATTAAATTTAGCTTTCTTTTGTTTGGTTGCGTTTTTTTCTCTCACATTTATTAGTTGCAGAGGCAACTAAAATTGAAAAACACCAGCAAACCTTTCCCACCCTTCCTTCCCAGTTTGTATAGATTTAGAACTTTTTAATATTTACCCACATGGAAACATCTACCATCTGGTGAGCATACTTTGGTCAGACGCTCTGCTCCCAGTAGTCAGGACGTCTTGGAAAAATTCCTAGTTCCTAAAAATGAAAACAAACCTTTGACTGTGCCAGGACAGTTTGTGGGCCAGATGCTTATCTGAATTACCCTGGTGCAAATAACTACTTCCAGCACTCGTTGAAAAACAAAAGCTATACCTAATTTTTTTTTCCTTCTTTATTTTATTTTCTTCAATTTAGTGCTGTAATTAAATAGACTGAGATGATTAAAATAGCCTCAAAAGCATTCTAAGGGCAACAGGATCTTAACTTCCCTTCTTAAATTCCCTTCTTTCTCACAAAGGCCAGCGCTAAAGCAGATTTCCCAAGAATCTGAACCTTTGAATCTCAGGAACCTGGAACAGAGCCTCCTTCCTCCTTCCTCACCTCAGTATGAGCTATAGAAAAGCACCTTTCTTCCAAACAGTCTTTACTGCAAACGGTAAAATTCATAATTTCATAAATGGGGTGTACATCTACTAAGACTCTTATGTGAACTTCTCCTGCTTGTCCCACACTTCTGAAATGCCACACTCAGTAGCTTAACTGCCTTCACTACACTTGTGTTAATAGAGCCAGTGTTCAGGTTCTGGCTTTTAATGACATGAAATTTCACAATCAGGAGTTGTTTCTGTTCTCCCTGTTTGCTTCAGTTCAGTGAAGTTTTCAGACAAAAATGTGAGACACAAAGAAACAATTAGGAAAATGTTTATAGCCTTCAGGAGAACTGTTCATTTTTTATCCCTTTTGTTGGAAAACAGATCTTTTCTCCCATATGGCACCTCAGAACAGAGTTTTTGGCACTCAGGCTGCTATTTGCAACATATTCCTAAGTGCTAATGCACCTTTTTTTTTTTTTCCCTTGGCTGCTTTTTTTAGTTTTTTGTTGTGTCTAAACAATAACTGTTATGAACCCAAGGTGGTTTTTTGTGTTGGTTTTTTTTTTTCCTTTTTTGGCTGTACTGGAATCCAGATGAATACACGCTAACAGCTTCTCTTTGGAGGTTGCCTTTTTTTTTTAATCAGAATGGGAACTGTTTGTAAGAAACAGTTCATCTGGTAAATTGAGCTTGTATTTTCTTTTTTACTTCTACAAAAGAAAAGATACATAAAGAAGTGGGGCTAAATTGCCAGAGCACTGCTACTGAAAGGCATTTTTCCTTTGGAATCCTCTGCCATGCTTTGGTAGTGAGCCTGTAGGGTAGCACAGTGGCTTACATCTAAACAGGCAAAGCAGAGAAATGAGTTTAGCTTAAACTGTTCCTCCAGCCTGTAGGTAGCAATTGCACAGCCGCTGAAGAGGAACCGGGTGCAAGAAGGGGACAGTCAGTAACAAAGCAAAGGATGACTCAGATGTTTCTAGTGCTCCCAAATATTCTATAATTTAAAATATTTCAAACTCAATCCAAAGACTGCTGAAATTAAGAAAGGAGTGTTTGCCTTCATTTCAACAGCTCTTTGACCACATCCTGATTTGGAAATTATCTCTAATCATTAAACTTAATGTCTTAGTGATGGCACTCTGAGACAATAGCCATGAAAAAAACCCACTGTGGATACCAATGGTTTTGAAGAAATCCTATTCAGAGTTATGCAAAATGTAATTAAAATCAATTACCACCATTTCCCCTAAGATGAAAATAGGGTTTCATGGTCCTGTTCCACTTCTGTTCCTGTCTTTCCAGCACCTCCCTGCACTGTGCTGGTACGAGTACCCAGTGAGTCAATGAATCAAAGACAGGAATAGAATACAGATCATACCCAAGTAAGAAATCAAAACTTTGGTGTTAGTTCAGCCACCATTTGCCCATATCTGTGCTTGTGCTGGCAGAGCTGGGGAATTGGAGCTAATGTGATTCAGCTGGATGGAAAGAAGACACTGTGTAGTTAATGACCAAGCAGTTGTCTGTAGCCCCTGAGCTATTTATAAACCCTTTCCTTTAGTGTCTGTATTAGCACAAATAATAATCTTATTGTCTCAGATCTAATGGCACAAAAACAATAAATCAGGAGAAGGAAAGAAAAAAAAGTGTTAATTCAAGCAGAGGAAATAAAGCAGAGAAATACTAAGAATTACCACCACCATAATGTAAAACTGTATCATAGCCACGAGCTGGGCCCAGGTCTCCATGTCTTCTCATTGTTCAGCTGCAAATATTTTGGTTTGATTTTTCTTCTTCTTTGGCCTTTTATAATTTTACATAAAATGTAATTTCATGGCCATAAGAAAATTAGACCCAAAATAGCCATCGCCTATTAGGTTATCTATCTTAAAAAGCAATACCTGGAAATAAATTCTCTTTCATTTCATTCATGTCTCCTGTTACGTTTTTGCTAACTGTTGTTATAGACAAGCATTTTCCACAATGTAAAATCATACCAATTTGAGAACTTCAGATTGACATGCATAAATTAGGATTTATTTGAATACCAGTGTCATGGTTTAATGCCAGCAAGCAACTAAACACCACGCAGCTGCTCACTCCATCCCACACCCAGCAGGATGGGGGAGAAAATCGGGAAAAGAAGTAAAACTTGTGGGTTGAGATAGGAACAGTTTAATAGAACAGAAAAGAAGAAAGTAATTATAATGATAACAATAACACTAATACAATGACAACAGCAATAGTAAAAGGATTGGAATGTACAAATGGTGCACAGAGTAATTGCTCACCACCCACCGATCGACACCCAGTGAGTCCCCGAGCGGCGATCCCAACTCCCCCACCACCCAGTTATGTCCTGAATGTGACGTCCCATGGTATGGAATACCT